>JAYJMB010010171.1:30778-49528 GCA_036873735.1 Pouteria campechiana
AATATGGTCAGATTTCTATTTTTCTAAAATACTCCCTTGTATAGATCTAATCTGGCTATTTTATATGCATTCAATTTTCATTTTGGTTTTTTTTTGGATTATCATTTTCCTACAACTAAATATTCCTAAACAGATCACGCCAAGGTCCCAACAGGAACAGAAGCACTCACCACATCATTATAGCAGAAGCCACGGAGAGCCTGGCAAAAGCACCAAGATCTTTGAAAGCCCCCCAGCTGAAACCGCTCCAAGCACCGGGGCAGTATCCCATGACAATGTAAAAGAACTGGCCAAGCACCACAGCCCACCACGAGAGATTCAGCGATACAGCTGCCCCAATCAACCCCCAGTTGAACTGCACTATCAGTAGCCAGCTCACCAAGACATGCAACACCAACGCCACTGCAGACACCCATGCCATTGTCATCACCTTGCTCTGCGCCTGCAGGAACTTCTGTATCGGGAAGTTGAACCCATATGCAAACAGCTGTGGGATCATGTACAGCGAGAATTTCCCAGCTAGATTTGCAATATCCTCATCCTGGCCGAAGAATCTCAAGATGGGTGTGGCCCATATGTAAATGGGCAGCAGGATTACGCAGGTAATGTTTAAGATGACCCACGAGCGTTGCATGTAGACCCCCAGCATGTGCGGCTGCTTCGCACCGTATGCTTGTCCGCATAGCGTCTCGAGAGCACTTCCCATTCCCAACTGCATCATCAGAACCGTTGAAATGGTGCGGATTGGAATTTTTTAAAATGGGTAGGTTGACCCATTTGCAAGTAGCATTCAACACCGTCCAAATCCAATTATTCATTTTGGGGTTTGTTTTAGATAAGGTTTATTTATGGGGGAGCTCATTAAAAAAGTATCTTTTCATTTTGCAATAAAAACTAACGTCTGTAAAAATAAAAAATAAAATAGACCTTTTAATAATGAAGAAACATAACAATAATTTCAAATATAGTAATAATAAAAAAGTATTTACCGCTGCATGTTTCTTTCAATTCAGTGGAACAGGGCAGACCTGACCTTCTTAAAGCTGTCACTTGTGATAAGCATACCGTGCCACCGATGTAAAGATGCTCACATCATATGGTTACCGGGCATGGCCATACATGGAAAATGCTAATTAAATATGTCTTTCTTAAAATTAAATATAGATTAAAACTGCTCACATCCGAACACCGAAATCTACTCCACCCAAAATTACGGCTGTAGTCAAATCCATCTATCTCCGGTCACGAATGATGCTAAGATGCTTACAAATAGCCTTTCAGCATGTTTTGATTCCCGAAATAGAGAAGAGCATTTTTTTAAAATCTTTTTTTCCATTTTTATTTTTTTCGTTTTCTGTTTTTCTTATTATTATTTACATTTTAAAATAGTTACCCCCCATTATTATTTATATTTTCAATAGTTACCCCCAAATATCGTCCTAAAATTTAATTATTTTCTCCTTGTGTTTACCATTTTTAATTGATGTGAAATATAAGTAAATCAATAATTTTATTTTTCTTATTATTGACATTTTCAATCATATCCTCTCTGTTTTTATATATTTTTTTAATTACACATTTTACTCCAGAAGAAGTGAACTGTTACTAAGCACTAGCACTCTTCTTGTCTGCCTACTTCCCGTGGATTTGGGCTACAGTTCCCATCATTTTGTGATTAAATTCCCATATATAAATGAGTCAGTGCATGGAGAGCAGAAATGTATACCATGATTCCGAAAGCGAGGCCGGCAATGACCATGTTCTCCGTCGACACTGCATCGAGCTCGAGAGTAGTGAGATGGCCGGCAAAGACCTGCGTGACAGCGCCGAGCGAGTACTGGGCGATAGCAGTGAAGATGGCGGGACCGGCTAAGTACCAGAGCTTCTTGTTCTCCCTCAACGCTTCCTTGAAGAACTTGTCGCAGCTCGTGATCTCGTCGATGTCTGCTGCAGCAGCATCCTTGAGAAGCGGATCATGCAAATGCTCAACGCCCATCTCTCTCTTCACCTGCTACACTGCCAATAGACGAGGAGGGAGGAGTGAGAGGACTCAGCTGTTGGCTGCTACGACCAATTAAATAAATAGCCTTTTTAAAGGCGAGAAGCTCGTGGGAAGTCCACATGAGCAGACTCCTCGTGGGTAAACGTCCGCTTGCTTTTACAACTGGGGTGAGAGAGCGAGAGAGGCTATCGCATTCACACATAGCAGCCGCTGGCTCGGCTCCCACGTGCCATGTGTTGTCGGCCAGGGGCAAAATGTCAACATCAGTGAATAGATGATAACGATGCAGACAAGCAGCTCAACGCGATGTAGACAAGCAAAATCGTAGGGTGTGTTTACACGCCCATGCATTAGGATGTGTACTAGCTACAAATCTTTAATACACACCTTAATTAATATACCTTTCAACCAAAAAGGTATTAGTAAACACAACCTATATTTCAGCTATTATCTCTAATTTTTAATTATTTTTATACATTTTTAATCATTTATTTGAGACTTTTTTTCCCGGTGTGCGTGGGTAAGGTATATATTGTTGTTGTCTGTGGTTTTGGAAAAATCATACACCAACCCCCGGCTCGGGATGTGCAATTATTGTACGCTTCGATGTACCATCTAAAGTGCGTCGGTACACACTATTGATGGATGGGGTCCAAAATTACGTGAGGTCCATTTATGTTTTAGGGCAATCCTACTTTACACAATATTTGGAATATAGTTGATTTCCTTCAAACGACAATCATATAAATCAGATGGTGGCACCAAAAAAATTATGGTAGAGGAAGTTTTAATGGTAGATTTTTTTTACTGTACTATTTATATAATCTGAAATTTTAAATACATGGATTTTAAGTAAATAAATATATAAAAATAGTTATATACTATTAAAAGTAGTTCATGTCATTTTTTTGTGATAAATACGTAGTCTTTATAATTTTTACTTAGCTTAGGCCATATTAGGATTTGACTTGGATTTTTTAATATTAAAAGTTAAAGTATAATTTAAATATTATACAAGGTGAGATTAATCTAAAACTTAATGTAGGCCTCCTTTCTCGTGTTGGATCCCTCCTCCTTGGGTGGGATATGGATCTTGCTCGAGCCATTCCTTGATAGAGGGCATAATTGTTTTGAGAATTAAAAACAGAAAAAGGTAAAAGCCTTTGGTTTGGTAAAAAATGGTTTTTCCTGTTTTAATTTTTCACATTATTATTTATTTTTTGAATATTTATACTTTTATCCAGTGTTATCAGAAATGGACTAGCAATTAAATTGGTCATATGTCCTATTCATAGTCCCATCAGCAGGTTCAACTGAATGAACTCTATTTTTGAAAAAAATTATACATATATATATATATATAATTAAAACACATATAATCGACTACATAGTGTACTCAACTACACATATCAAGATGGTATTATGTAGTTAACTACACCATGTAGTCTACTACTATATGTGTATTAAATTAAACATTCATTTTTGGTTGTTTAAAAAGTAGGTGACAAATTTAGTAAGTTATAGGTATCTTTTGTATATATTTTTGAAACTAGTAGAACATGTGCGAGTTTTTCAAAAAGAGTAGATAAAAGTGTAAAAATTCTTTTTTAACAAAAGCTTAGTTATTTCATCTTTAGCTACTCTATATTGACATTATTCATATAGTATTATATAAGAAATGATTCCAAAGAAGAGTTTATTTGAAATTTCAAAAAAATCTCTCTATTTTCAAATTAATTAAATATAATTAAATAAATCCAATCCAACAGTGATATTTAGCATTATCAATTTAGTTAAAGCATGTGAAATCTTTTGATCAAAGGCCTGTGTGAGTTATGTTACTTAAAAATGCACAAAACTATATATAAAATACAAAAATTATTTATATCAATCTATGTATATCACAAAACTTTAGAGAAGTATGAGTTAGCATAAGATAAAGGCTTTCAAAGGTATGGATATTAAATGAGGGATATTACCTCAAATGATGCTAATTTTGAGCCCTCCTAAATATTATTTTATTTAGATAATCTTTGTATTACTAAATAAATAAATTGTATTAAGTAAGATGAAAGGATTGAATTTCATTTAATTATTTGTAATAGCAAAAAGTTTAAAAGTTCTTTGAAGCATTTCTCATATTATAATATGGTCGTTACTATTATTTTTATCTGAATTTAAACAAACATACCCAAAAGATTCTCTTATACGCAATTGTTGGCAAAATATTATAATATGATTGTCCCTCGATACGATTGTACGGGCACTTATTGGGGGAGGGATCACTGAAGTTCCCGTACACTGAATAATAACCTCCAAATTTGCAATACGAGCAAACCTTTACGGCTCAGTTTATACTTTGTACTGTACTTTCTTTAAAATTAGTTTATTAATAAACTTTCGATGTGCTTTCATTAAAAGTGAATGACTATGTTACCTTTCTATTATGAAGCATAAATCCAACCTCTTTTGACATAGCCAAACCAATTTTCTACGCAAATTAGATGAGAAAGAGTTATATCTTTTAATCAAGATACCAAAAATACCATGATTGGATGCTTGTGGGCCACAATAAATTCAAACTCATAAAATAGCTTCAAACTATTTTTTTAAATGTTGTGGTTCACTAGCATATCCCATCATAATGATTTTTAGTATCTTAATTTAAAACTTATAACACATGTAATGGATAGCTTATATTTGATAAAAACATGAAAAATTACTAAAAATGAAAAGATTCCACAATGAAAACATTTCTATTAAAGTATTTCCTTTTGATATAATGTGTTTCCTTTTAATATAATTATATATTTTAATTATTTAATGATTCTATTTTTTATTATTACCTATATTTTCAATTATTATTCTCATCTTTTTATAAAAAAGATTATTTAATTTATTTTTACAAACTTTTTTTTAATCATTATCATCTATTACATCATATCATTCCCTCTTTTTCATTATTTTTCCAAATTCCCTTTTCCACCACTTTTCCCAATTTTCAAACAGGAAACTTGTAGATTAAAAATCTTCAAGCAGAATGCTTGTGAGAGGTCGAAAATGCATACATTGATTTTATTTCAATTGGCAAGTGTACCCAAATTAAATATCAAGACTGTATCTGATGTGATAAAGTAACTTGCAAACAATAGAATGTATTAGGTGAAATGTGACATATAATTTCAAAAGTGAGGATTTTATAACAGTAGCCATTTATTAGGAATTCCAAAAACTTGTGTGCGCGCGCGCGTTTTGTGTGTGTGTGTGTGTGTGTGTGTGAGAGAGAGAGAGAGAGAGAGAGCAGTTGCACCACTTGACTCACTTTTCGTCCATGATACAAAAAACATTAATGTTCATTTGTTGCCCACCTGACCAGCCTTATTTTTGAACCCTAGCATAGCAAGACGCACCTGAATAATTGGCAGCTCCTTCACAAGACACAAGAATCTTGCTCTGCTGAAGCAATCTGATATCGTGTGTCATGTCAGAGTTGACGAAACTCCATTCATCCCTGGAAAAACAGAATTTTGGCATTGAGAAAAAGTTCCATTGTAGATCCAGAGGAACTGTAATTATTCCAAAATGTTTGTACATGAGCAATCTGTGACTGCTGTGTTAAAGGGAAAATCCTCATATTAAGATACTTTTTATTCTCACAGTAAGACTGCCTTATCTTCTGCAAAAAGTTTCCGTTAAACAGCAGCTTCTACCTGGAGGGAACTTCTAGCAATTTCCAGGGCATCCTCCACAGAGGATGCATTTTCAAGCTTTGCTTTATCGATAATTGGCTGGCTCCGTGCCAGTTGAGGCAGGAGTTGAAATTCCTGAAACAATGCACAAATGCAGTGTTAGTTTTCAATTCCTGATAAAGGAACAGAGAGAAAAACACAATCACACACAGAGATCAACTGGCCAAAAATAGTGCACTCCTATGCATAATTATTGATTTAGGAACTAATGAGATTGTTATGCTCATTCAAACGTATGCTTAAAAGGTGACTCTTTCTCTCTTTCAAAAAAACCAAAGGTCTGCTTCTGGATTGATATGCATCATGGTGTGCTTAATCATAACCCATTGAAAGAAAAGAAAAGAAAAGAAGCTGCACTAGCATCTGCACATGGATGGATGTCTCAAACCAACATGTATATCAAGCACCATCATTGGATTAAAGTAGGGCCCAACTGTAAAGCCAACATGATGGAAGAAATCAACTCTCACAATCCAGGTGGCAGGTTCTGGATTATTCTTTTTCTTAAAACTTCCATTCTTATTGGGCACAGAGACGAAAACTCAGTTGAGAGACCTGTGCCCTCAGTAGGTCATATACTGCACAATGCATATTTTACACATGCGACATTCAACCACATGCAGAATTGTAGGTGTCAGCATAGTGGTAAGCAAATATCCACCAGCAGAAGTTTACATTCGCAATGCAATTTTATCTGATAGTTTGGAAAAGGTTATCTCAGACAGTTCTCTCCCTGTAAAAAGCAAAATTCTATTCTGATTCCATAGATTCATTATGAAGGACTAAATTCTATTTTCAAAGGAAGGCAAAAATTAACTTGATAAGGGATTCAGATCCCGGTGGGATTAAAAACAAAACTTACCTCAGAATTGCCACTTTCCAGGAAAACTCCTTTCAATCGACCTGTAGCAGGCAATAAATAAGTTAATGCATAAATCACACACCTGTCAACCAACTTACTGCTAGTGAATCCAAATGAAAAAGTAACATTCCCTTAGCACCAATAATGTATTACGTACCCGTATCCACCCAGAAACATGCAATTTTTGGATCAAAATTTCCAACTTGAATGGTTTCACCAACTGCTCAATGAAAGAACAAGAAACATAAAAGAATAATTAGGATCAGATTTAAAAAAAAAAAAAAAAACCCACTGCTAAGAGAGGACCTGGTGTTAAGCATTTAACTTTATTACCATTGTCCCCAAAAAACTGCCACCAGACTTTCCTAGGACTCCCTTCATACTCAAATACCCTTGAATAGAAGTATGGCAGGTAGTCATACCTGGATACAATGAGAGTAGAAGTCAGTGAAAGTTTGCAATAGGCAAAAGTTCAAAATGAACAATAGATACCAAGAGAACAGTGACTTCAAAGTTAACCCCAACTTACGGGTCAGTGTGTGCAGTCAATAATGCTCTGACACAATGTTGTGCTGATTTACGAGCATGATCAACATGTTCAACTCGAGCACCCCGATTGTATATCTGCTCAGCAAAAACTACATGAACTTGCAAGATGTTTTCAGATGAGAACCTAGAAAGATTAAATTCAAGGGAAAATAATGGTAGCGACCTTTAGTGGAAATGCTGCTACATCTCCAATGGCAAAAATGCCTGATATACGTGTTCTGAATAAACCATCAACCTGAGAAATTAATTCCAAAGATTCAAATTTAATGCTTTACTTGATGACAGTCATGTATCACCAAAGCCTTCCACCCCCCAACTTCATCAATGGACATCAAGTAGAGAAGTTTGTCATTTCACTACAAATAAGACTTTAAAAAGTATTGAAAGCTGTCAACAATTTCTTTCCCTAGTAATTGCTATATTGAAAGACATGATGGAATGATAGCTCTTTCTGCATATACGTAGAAGCACCGTAGCTGGCATCTTTCATGACTAGTAATATAACATTAGAGGAATGTTAGAATTCTGGTACAAGCCAATACCTTCAGTCCTTGGCAAGTTAAACAAACAGTAAATGATGGGAAATGAAAATACAATTTGCATGCATGTTTTCAAATGTGTATGGAAACACTGCATTTATTAACTACTACCAACCTCAATTCCTCCAACTGTACTGTTCAAGCCCACTGACTCAAAGGGACTGACAACAGGCTTCGCACCAATTCCAACAATAACCTATGTCCAATCAACCATGTCAGATTTCATTAAACGAGGCTTAACCAAGTAAATCAAACATTAAGTGTTCATTAATATATCACTGGATCCATGAGAGGAAATATCAAAGATCAAAGACCAGTGTATGCTGAAACTAGAGTTGTTAACGGTATCTTATAAATTAGTTGGCAGGTAAAATATTCAGAAATCAATGCTTATGTACTGAATGCTGCATCAGCATATAACCCAGTGACAAAAAAGATAAAAAGAAAAGAAGAGAAAAAAAAGAAGGAAAGAGAGAGTGTAGAAACTCCAAATCAGAAATCAACACCATTGCTCGGGCAGAAGCATAGCATCATAGATCTAAAACTGTTATCACTCAGTGACAATAGAGCCAAATCAGAAACATCTTCACATTAAACAGTTTAGAGCTTGCCTACTACCACCTTCAATATCTTCTCAGCTGGCAGTTGGGACTTCAGAAAACAAACGTCATGAAAAAGTAAAATGATGTTGATTTCCTTTGCTGGGAGAGTTTCAACTCTTTGATTAGTCTTGACTAAGACAAAATGCACAATGAAATTGATTTCCATATCGTCAAAATTCCTCCAAGACTGTTTTTTTTTTTTTTTTTCACTTTCAGACCTATAGAAAAGAAAGACCTCATGCTTTCTGTAAGTCAATGCTTGTCTTTTCACTATGGTTTCAAATAGTGGATATGGCATGACTGATACAGCTGCATTGCATCCATATCACCAAGAGCCAATAAACAATACAAGGGTATAATGGATGGGATGGAAAAGTAGACTGTATTGGCCAATACGACCCCATGTAGGGCGTATCAGTAGAGGTGTATCAGTCCAATATAGAACGCATTGGTCCAAATCTATCAGCTCCATATTGGTCAATGTCACTTTATATGATAAATGACTTCCGTCAAGGTAAAAATCCTTTTTTGTTTCTTTGAATAGCATTCTTATCCCCTTCTATTCCATGACTCCAATGAAATAGTTTAGTTTAGAGAAATTAAAGCAAGCTTTCTGTAGATTTAGAATGATTTTACAAAAATTCATGCAAATTTTGGGGGAAGAGAAATTAGTGATGTAAATCGAAAGAATCCCTTTTTTCTTTAAGATTTGCATTGATTAGAAGGAAGAGAAACCTCCTAGTGGACAATTCATATAGGAATTAAACTACAATTTGTTGCTAAATCTGAGGTACACAGTTGGAATGGGACTTTATAAAAATCTTGAAAGAAGGCATGTTTTACATATTCAATCTACCTCAAAATGGAGTATTTGCAGATATACCTATACCTTTATCCCACAATTGCAGATATCCCTATTTTGCAAATATTCTTATAAATTTCTAAAACAATTGCAATTACATCAATTCCATCAAGCATAGTCATGACCTTCTCAAAGTCAAAACTGCATTAAATTTTTTCCGTAATTCCTAAATTGCTCCTCAGTCCCCTTCTCTCACTCTGGTATTGCAAAACCTGTAAAGCTGTGACGGTCCCAACTATGTAATGCGAGCTCAAGAGGGGTGAATTAAACCTTGAGAACTAATGGCCAAATATATTTTAAAAAATAAAATAAAATAACGAAAGCTGGAATATAATGCAAGCACCACAAAACAGAAATATAAATGCAAGAGATATAGTGGTTTGGGCTAAACTTGGCAACTACTCCACTCTTTGAGAACAAGTCTGCCTCAAGTTTCACCATCCCAAGTGAACACACTCACCAAATATTGGTTTTTCCAAGTTCCCAAGTGAAATCAGAAGGTTAATCAATGCTGGCCAAGTCCATTTTTACAGGGATGGAATGTTGACCACAGAACAAAGCTTCTTGTGAGTTTTTTAACCAAACATTTAGAAGAGTTGGGATTAAATCAAAACAATCATAACTTCCAGTTAATCTCATTGAAAATTTTCTTCTGTAATACTTTCAAATCATAAATAGAATACAAATACCATATCGGCTTCTACAGTGGATCCATTTGCAAGTCTAACTGCAGCCACTCGTCCATCAGATCCAGCCTCTAATTTGTCAATACGACCACCCTATAAATTAATTTCAAGAAAAATTGAATAAGAATATACAAAACATTCCTAAGAATAAATGGCACATAACAAACAGCAAAATGCAAATACCATGTTCCATGACAAGAAATAATACCTTCAAAAATTTGACTCCATACTCCTCATAGAGTCCTTCGTACTTTTGAGCTAGAGAAGGAGTAAAAAGTCTTGGCATAAGATTATCCTCTGGAAATATGATCTATTTAAACCACAGAAAATTACAACCGTCAATGCAACAATTCATGAAGAAATGTTGCTTGAATATGAAAAAGAAAAACAGGATTAGAGAGCACAAATTGCTGCAAAAGAAGAATTCTTCAGATATAATGGTAGTGGCCAAGTACATAAGTAGGAAAATTTTAATCTGTAGAAATTTTCAAAATAAACATATAGTCTCATGTTGGAGAAGCCAGACTTGTTAAATATCCTTTCTACAGAAGAAAAAAAAACTGATGAATCATAGACCAGAAGAAATCAAGTTTGAAACATAAATCCATCATCTCTGGTGGCATAGCTCCTTTTGATGTAATTGAAGCACATTTCTTCCAAACAAAGCATGGTCTCTATTAACAATGCTCAAACAGCCATTTAGACTCTAAAGTGGAACTCGTGAGAGCCCTCTCCATAAAAAAAAATGCATGCCGGTGATCAGAAAGATTGGATCAGTTGCGAAGATATCCTATTATAGAAGCTGATTTACTTCTGGCAATTGGAAGCTTAAAAGCAAAGAAGAACATTGAAGATTGAAGACAAACAGGAGCCAAATTTTGGAAGGATGACCAGAAGGAGAACAATGTAAAACAAAGCATCTTCATTCAACAATGTTCATGCACGCAACAGGTTAATGATAAAATCAGCAAAGTTGAACACAAATGAAGCACAAGTTGGCATGGACTGTGGTGATCCACAGGGGAATATAACAAAATGAAGATCAATAAGCAAAAGGGAAAATGGTGGCATCCTCTTTGAATTGCCCATTATAGCCAATCCATTTTGATTCTGTGCAATTGCATTCAAATTTTCCTTCATAGTTAAAATGAAATACAAAATAAATAAATAAATAATAAAAGGGTCCTGCATATACGGAACCAGTTCTACTGAAATGCTTTCTTGGAACCTTTCCATTTGGGCCCACCTTGACAATTATATGAAACACAATCCAATCATTGTTATATCATCATTTGTTCAACTACAATATCAAATTTCGTTTCAATTAGACTCCTGTGGACCATATATTTTAAAAGTGTAAAAATTATGTGCAAAATCTGAAACTCACTTAGATCTATTCACTCAAGCATTAGAACACTATAAAAATTCATATAATCATTCATCTGGAAGGGAAGAACATTTTAGAAGGTATAGATGTTGAATCAAAAGCTTTGAAATTAATATAATGATCAAACAATTTTAATGGGTTGATATTCACCCTAAAATCATCATAATTTTTATCACCCATGTAAATCTTTGATTCAGATGGTTTTTGGGTTTCCAGCTAAACAAATGATGATAAAATTTATGGTTGGATTAGATTTTATATAATTATCAAGATGGCTTCAAACGAAAAGATTCCATGAAAGCACTTCAGTGGAACCAGTTCCATAGAAGTAGGACCCATAAATGAAAACCATTAGCTTTGATTTTTGACATGATAACAGACGAACCAATGGCATGAACCATTCCGCCAAATGAGTTATTTAGGAATACCATTAACCTTAAACACTGGTTATACCATGCCACAAGAAATCATTGATATGGTCGTAAATTTCTATATCAGTGAAATCAGTGACACTGCCAGAACCCTACAATAATAAACATTTTTCACAATCATACCGTTGTGTCAATTTCCCAACCAGCAGTTGCAGCAGCCACCTCCATACCAATGTAGCCACCACCAATGACAACAACCTTCTTTGCTTTCTCCTAACAAAAATGAAAGTCCTGTTACAGCATGATACATATTACCTCTTAAAATATTTAGTGAAGAAAGGTCAAATCATTTGGGAGCACTTCTGTTGAAAGAATTTTATCCAGCCAATCAAGCCATTGACACCAAATGTAGTGAGATTATCTTTACACCAGTTCAAACTTCTTTTGAGTGACTGATCAAGGAGTACATATTGGCACTAAGACACAGGTGATTTGAGAAACAAAAGAGCCCTTCCCAGTTTAAGATTCAAAAGCGACATCTCAGGTATAGAAAATATTATGTGTGCCAGAAAGAACTCAAAATACTTTGCACAACATTGTGATATTTAGAAGAAGTGGAGGATGATGGAAATAATGATAACATGTGCAAAATGATCTTTAGTTTGTCACATGGAAGTTGAAAGCTTGAAGGATCTATTCTTAACCCCTACTAGGCTACAGGCCTACAACAGAGCTCCTAATGATATTTAATGGACCAACAACTAGGATCAGCAAAAGAATAGAATGAAAGAGATTGTGTATACCAGTGAGGATATTAATGAATCAGCATCTGCAACATCACGAATATAGTGAACACCAGGCAAGTTTCCTCCAATTTTCTCAGGAAATCTGAAAGCAATGGTCAGATCATCTAGAACTTATGGTATTTCATCCAAAATAACTTGCATACAAAGCAACAAAATGACATGCATTGGGCATATGAAAGAACCAAATTAATAGAGTTCTACAGGAATGTTAGTTGCCTTTGATAATATACCATGATAGATGACGATAGATGATATTACTGATTTTCCTGTCAAAAAGATAAACAACTTAAATGGTGAAGAAAATTTTCACCTTTTCATATCAGAAACACCATGCCACTCCTACGTTGTCCATTGGCTAAATAACGAATGTGTGACACTATCACTTCACTCCTATGTCACAGAGTACCATATCCTAGTAATGAGTCTCTTCACAATGTAACTCTTACCATATTATGGCTATTGTTATCAACTAACTGCCAATATCTCCCCATTCTTATAAACAAGAGATCAAATGAAAGAGAATATCACTGTTCCTCTCACATATTCTTCTCATTCTTGTCCAATAGCATAAACTTAAACAATCAACATGGTATCCATCATCAACCAAAGTAGTTAGAATACCTTACAGGTGAAGCTCCTGTTGCAATTATAAGGGATCCATACTTAAGTTGATTGCCTGAAGATGTAGTTAGAGTCTGTGTTTGGAGATCAATTCCAGTCACAGGATCCCCATAGATTACCTTCAAAGAAAGTATGATATATCATTATCAACATTATTGCCCAAAAATAATAACGGCAAAAGGAAAATATAGAGGGCATCAAATAGTAGAACATTTATTGATGGCATGCTACTTTTATGTCACTGCATGAATGTTAACTTCCCCTAGAGTAAATTGCAGAACCTAAAGGTAGAAGAAGAGAGAAAAGAGGCAGCATTATTAATGCAAGAGAGAGATTTGTATACAAAGTTAATGAGATTAAATTTGTCTAATGATTAGGTTTTTTAATTGCTGACCAATCAAATCAGTGTATGTGGAGGGTGTCATACTGATATAATTTTTATGAAATAAGTTTTGGTATTTGAACCATGGAACAAAGCATGCATGAATTTTTCGTCTACCAAGACATGCAAAGCACAAAAATTTTAGTTTCTTTATTTAGTTGCTTATCTGCAGATGACTCTGAGAAGAGTTCATTAAAACTTCAATGCTTTTACTGTAACATTGTTTATCATGATAAAAAGAATAGTTGATTGTCCAAGGCATAAGACACATTTTATGTTGATTCTCGACAGATTGTCAAGTCTTATTTTTAATGAATCTAAATATCTTTCTTTCAATTATTTGACAAAGTGCTTTAGAATTTAAATATTGTGAGTTCAGAAAAGATATTTAGATACCAATATCTGATGTTTTGTAAATACATCAGTTTTACTTGTACTAATAAGACATCACGTTCTTTTTCACAAGGATACATGCTTTGGCTCCAAGATTACAAAAAGGTATCATATCCAGATTTGACTTGAATAACAAAGAAATTTAATAAAAGGCATGCATCTTTTAGCTTTAAGATAGTTAGCATGCACAGGCACATGCACACCCCCGCCCCTGCCCCACCCATGCACACAAGCACGCGCACATACACACTGCTTTCAACGAACCACTAGACTTCTCTAGGTTAATGCTTGTACACCCCTTTCAATGAAGCACTAGAGTTCTTTACGTTAATGCAAGTTCTTCTTGAACGAATAAGGAGTTTGTTTGCCAATCTAGGGAGGCGGGGGGTATAGGGTCTATCTGTGAATCCCTGATATCCAAGACCCATAAGCTATATTTGGTAATGCGGAAAAGTACTTTTACACCCCTTTTTCTACACCTTTTGATGAGATTTAATATCTTTATTACCTAACAACCCTACTTTTTATAATTATTACCTATATTTCCAATCATTATTTTCATACAAAAAGGCTAGTTATTTTGTTTATACTCACTGTATTTCTAATCGTTACCCTATCGCATCACAAAATTTCTTCTCTAATCCCTCACTTTTCCACATTCCTTTTTTATTCTCACCTTTTTTCTTCATCCCCAAATAGACCATATTGTCAAACTATTTATTGTCTTTATTGTCATGGGGACTCACTAATCCCCATTGGGTCAAATCAAAACCTCTACTCAAAGAATAAGCAAAAAACTAAGGAGCTCCACTCAAAGAATAAGCAAAAAACTAAGGATAAGATTGCAGTATTCAGTGAAATAGCAGACTAAACAAAGATCCGGAATTCCAGATGACCAGAGAAAGTATGCATTAGGAGATCTAGGAATACCTCTATACCATTCTCCTTGTACCATTCAGGGGTCTGTCTTTCACCACCAGTTCCAACACATGTATGGAAGCCCTAACATAATTTAAATGTCAATGGGAAAAATAGAAAAAGACAAAAGAAAAATTGCCACAAAAAATCAGACAATGAGCAAGTTATACTTTTTGTGTTTTAATATCATCCATCTCCTTCATTCATTGGCTATTTGACATCATCCATCATAAATACAATATCAAATATCTATGCCTCTGAAAACAATCATGAATAAATAAGAAATGTCCATCGGTAGACAAAATATTGTTATTTGTTTTCATAAATTCAGTAACAAATAGTTAACAAGATGAAGCAAATTAAAGTCATTGCCCTTACAGGAAGGCGTGCTGGTTTTTTGTCCAAGGGAAATAAATATCCTTTTGTTAGAGCCGGGCGCTCATAGGGTGCAACAGTCTGTGTCATGCAAGAAGACTCAAGTTAGAATTTGACAGCACTTAGCAGAAGATTGATGCATGCAAAAAAAGGGTAGAAGAAATTGCAGAACAATGAATGGATTGTGTCATATACATTCAATATTTTAAATCATAAGAAAACTAATCAATCTTCAAAACTTTACAGTCTATTTTGGAAAAAATGAAACATAGTCTACATTTTTGAAAAAATGAAAAATGTTGCTACGCATACTATACAAACACCTCACTCAAAGGATTGGAACACTATTCTCAAATTTCCTTAGGAGTGGGATGATTGCTCCCAACACCTCCATAGAACATTCTTGTTCTCAGCCATGGGCTATACCAATTGCTCAACTACAGGCCATAAGGTATGGTTAATAAGAAGATTTCATAACAACATACATTGAGAACAGAAGAATAAGATGCAGTAACAGCATTGCATGCACACACACAAACACACATTTAGGCCCCATCATTTTTTGGTCAATTACCATATAAAACTGATTCATCGTACAAGATCAATTTAGGCCCCATCATTTTTTGGTCAATTTTCACATAAAACTGATTCATTGTAAAAGATCAATTTAGGCCACATCATTGATAGGTCATTTCTATACAAAATTATTCATTGGTACAAGTATCTGGGACCATATTTGATCTATGGTGGAATCCACGACACCAACAATGATCACCAATTGAAAGCATCCCACATGATTTTCAACCAGTTCATTGATAATATGAGCTTGTTGCACTGTGCAGTGTACACTGGCAAGGCATCTTTCATTTCAAACCAAAATGAAGGTTTTGCCGTTCATGAAACTGTGTATAACTGCTGTTTTGTAATGACATCCTACAGCTGACCTAACTATCCATTTCATGTAGAAATGATACCTCTTTTGAGACAATACAGAGCCTCCCATCAGCCATTCCATGTTCAACAAAAGTTCGAGCAGCATAACCAGCTGAATTGCCACCACCAACAATGACATACCTGCAAGTATCAAATCCAGACTCCAAAAGTCAGAAGAATCTTGAACTTGAGCCCAAACTCTGCAACACCAACCTGGTCAAGTTGGCATTATCCCCAAGCTTTTCTGGATGATAGATAGGACAGGTGAATCTTTGATTTGGAGTCTTGGACTGTCCCATTCTCTTCATGCCATTGTCAGCACGCCAAGATGCAAAATTCACGCTCATCTAATGATCATGACCAATTGAATGCTGATCATTTTGGGAATAAGCATCTGTTTGGCAGGCACGGATCACATTTTGCAACATCTCCACAGTACACAACAATGGTATATTCAACCAAAGCAGAGATTGAATCAATGATTCAATCCATTCTTCATCTGATCAAATTCCTAAATGCTATGTTGGATTCTTAGGTGATTTAATCATCTGCGCTAGTACATGCTGATAATGGTGTGTAGCAAACACATCATCTAGACCAACGGTTATGTTTGAGTTTAAACTTCAACTGGATTTTCACATCATCTAGACCATATGTTGAAGTTTAAACTCCCAACTGGATTTTCAGCTAAGGCTCAGTTTGGCAGTGGGGAAAAGTTATTTCCCTCCTTTTTTGTTTTTCTTCTTTTACCATCTCTTTTTTAATGATGTGGCATTCTAAAACTACCTTAACAATCATACTTTTTCTTGTTGTTACCTATACCTTCAATCATTATCCTCTTATCTTTTCATCCAAAAATTTTCTCTCTTTGTTTTCATTGATTTTATATCAAATAATTATCCCCGTCCATTCACATAATTTCCTCCTCTTTCTTTTTTCTCCTACTCTTTCCTCCTCTTTTCCCAATTCCCAAGTGGAGCCTCAGTTAAAGAACTAGACTCGGATTAAAATTAATTGTTACAATTATAACATTCACTTGATGATAAGACATGCCACTCGGCCAGTGAACGAGGCATCAGGCAACTAATAATGAAGAATTTGCTTTAACAGTTACTGAGATTTTTCTCTAGACAAGGAGTCAGAGACATGAATTTTCTGCTTCCCAGCAATCATGCCTACGTCTGCTTTTTCGGAGACCCATGATCAAACAGAGACTACAACATCATCTCAATGCTGTTGTTGAACTCATCCAAGCCAATTCTAGAATTCACGGTAAAATCACAGTATCTTATTTCAAGCCATGCTCCATAATTTGTATAAAAAGAGAGATTCTAATTTAGGGGTAAAAAAATTCAGGTCTCACTCTCGATTTTCGTTGGCGAAGGCAGCCGACGATGCGACGAAGGAAGTCCTGCGGAAGGTGTTGGACGCGATCGTGTAAGGCCGAAGAATCCGCCCGAGGGAGGGGGATTGCGGGCGCCAACGAGAGATCTCGCGCTTCACGCCAGAAGAGATCGCTATCGCCATGGATTTGAAACCTGCTTTTCTCGAAGACACTGGAGGAGTGAGAATTCGAGTCTGTAATGAAATGGCTTATAGTTCAAAAGTAGAAAATGATTGCTCTCTTATTTCTGATCTGTAATGTATGATGGTTCTGACCCCGATGCATTGCTGCCGAGATATCAGAAATGCTGCTCCTTTCTTCTTTGATTATTATTTTAGCCTGCGTCTTGTCGCTGACGCTCCCCTTTAAGTGGCTCTAGCTGCGACCCAAGGGGCAGTTAAAGCCAGGATCTTTACTGAAAATTGCTCACGGCTGTGAACGGTATGCTGAACACTCACACGTGGAACCGCTCCGCTGCCCTGCGATGCAATTTCTATTTGGGCCATACCTATGCAATGGGCTGCGTTATTCCCGCAATGTGCTCTGCTTAAAACTCAACTTCCCGTGAGAGTATATATTATTTTTCATTTGCGTGCTGATGTGGTTTTCTTTATCATCAAAACAATATTATAACTAAGTAATAAACAAAATGATCATTTACAAAGTCTGTGCTATGTACTTCATTTTAAAATATAATTTATTTAAATTAAATGATGGAGTGGACCGAAGTAAAGAAAAATGTGAAGAGAAAGTTTTACCACAATTAACGTGGTTTATTAGAGTATTAAAAAATAAAGTTGTTTATTGGAGTATTAAAAAAATTAAAGTAATACTCCAATTAATAACTTTAATTTTTTTAGTATTTTGTAACTAGCATGTTACATAAATTTTTTATGGGTTTAGTATAACTTTTTGTAATACCTAGCTCACTTGGAATTTTTAAAGTGGCAGAGTGCTGTTGGAATCCTGTGCTACTATAATCGTACGCATGAAAACAAAAGTGTGGGGGAGCTTGGGAATCCTGGTGCTATTTAATCGTAAACATGAAAACAAGAGTAGGAGGGCTTATTGATTTGCATTGAGATGCCTTGTTTGCTTTTAGTATTACACGCCATCGAGGCGCATGCAACAACATACACTCTCATGAGAAGTTAAACGCAAAGCATGTCGCGGGAAGCAGCCCACTAGATGCAGCTGGCGTCATCCAGCCCTTCATGGGCGCTGCCAGTAAGGCTATTCGACTTCGTCTCCCCAAAATACAAAACTCACGGCATGGGAGCGGCAACCTGACAGTTTCCAATCTTCAATAAGTGAATAATTCAAAATTTT
>JAYJMB010010182.1:0-49522 GCA_036873735.1 Pouteria campechiana
GAGATTGGATTAAACCTGTATTGAATATGAATATAATGCATATTGGTTATTGATTATTATTTTTCTATTATACTTGCTTACTTACTGAGTTACCAGACTCAAGCCTTCTTATTTAAATTTTTAGCTAGCCGGTAAAGTAATGGAGCTAAGGAAGATAGTAATTATGTTAATATGATAGAATTGGGATTGGAAATCAATTGTATGTATATAATTGTATTTAATGATTGATGTACAATTGTAAATAATAGATTTTAATTGAGATGTATTTGATATTGAAGAAATTAGATTAATATATTGTTAATAGTGGCATGTCCTAATGGTTTAATTATCAACTTGTTAATGGATTTTAAGGATGTAGATTATCATCATGATTCTACCTAGATCTTGGGTTGTGGGTAAGTGTGTATATGTTTTAGAACTTATATTGTTGCTTTATTATATTTGATAAATAATTGTACAGGTTAAACCCTAATAATTTAGGAAAAACTCTCTATTTTTACATTAAAACTAATCAAGTTCCAAAATGGGACTCAAGCACCCCACCCTAAAAGTGGGCAAATCCTAGTGAAATACAGTGTAACGTGGTAGGTCGTACCTTGAAAAGTGAGGCGTGACATACAATTTTTTAAAGCTAGTCCAAAATAAGAAATAAATTTATATTGTATCCATCAAAATTGATCATGGTGGTGAATTCGAGAATGAAAAATTCATTGATTTCTATGATGAAGCAGGAATTCACCATAGTTTCTTATCCCCTAGAACTCCTCAGCAAAATGGAGTTGTGGAAAGAAAGAATTAGACAATTCAAGAAATGACGAGGACCATGCTAAATGAAAGTAAATTGTCCAAAAGATTCTGGTAAGAAGTAGTTAGTACTACTTGCTATGTACTGAACAGAGTTACCATAAGAGCAATTTTAAAGAAAACCCCATATTAACTTTGGAAAGGAAGAAAACTAAATATTTCATATTTCCATTCATTTGGATGCTTATTCTATGTGCTGAACAATGGAAAAGATAATCTTAGAAAGTTTGATCCAAAGAGCAATGAAGCTATCTTTCTTGGTTACACTTCCAATAGTAGAGCATTTAGAGTCTACATTAAGAAAACATAAGTTGTGGAAGAGTCTATAGATGTTAAATTTGATGAAGCACATACAACCCCGAGAAAGGAGAATGATAGTGATGTAGATGAAGTCACAACAAATATAAAGAAGCTCAAATTGAAGGATCAAGAAAATGGCACCAACAGTGAGGACGTACAAAGTTCAGAAAATGAAGAGGATGTAAGAAAAGGCGATGCTCCCTATCAACCTTGTATTGATTTAAAATTTGTTACTGCTCATCCCAGAAAGCAAATTATAGGAAATGTGTATGGCAATGTCAAAACTAGAAG
Organism: Pouteria campechiana; assembly: GCA_036873735.1. Lineage (NCBI taxonomy): Eukaryota > Viridiplantae > Streptophyta > Magnoliopsida > Ericales > Sapotaceae > Pouteria > Pouteria campechiana. The sequence goes on from JAYJMB010010182.1 coordinate 1,396, forward strand.
GTCTATGCAAAATGTTTGTGGTCATTATGCCTTCGCATCTACAATAAAACCAACCAACATTGGTCAAGCTTTGAGTGATGAAAGTTGGATTATAGCAATGCAAGAAGAGCTAAACTAGTTTGAAAGAAACAAAGTATGGAAACTAGTTCTAAAACCAAAAAATGTTGATGTAATCGGAACTAAATGGGTATTCAGAAACAAACTGGATGAGAGTGAGTTGGTTATAAGAACAAGGCACGATTAGTTGCTAATGGGCATTCCCAAGAACAGGGAATTGATTTTGAAGAATCATAGGCTCTTGTAGCTAGATTAGAAGTCATTAGAATGTTACTTGCTTTTGCATCTCATAAGGACTTAAAGTTATTTCAAATGGATGTAAAGAGTGCATTTCTGAATGGATATTTAAGTGAAGAAGTGTATGTAGATCAACCTCTTGGTTTTGAGAATAATGATCAACTAGATCATGTCTATAAACTCACCAAGGCATTATATGGTTTAAGACAAGCTCCAAGAGCTTGGTATGAAAGGTTAAGCAAATTCTTAAGTGATCATAAATTCAAAAAAGGAAAGGTAGACACCACTCTGTTTATCAAAAAAGTTGACAAAGATACCTTGATAATTCAAATTTATGTGGATGACATTATATTTGGAGCTACTAATTGAAAACTCTGTCAAAACTTCTCAAAAATCATGCAGGATCAATTTGAAATGAGTATGATGGGAGAATTAAATTACTTCCTTGGATTGCAAATCAAACAAAGAAATGATGAAAATTATATTTGTCAATCCAAATATACAAAAGAGATGCTAAAAAAGTTTCAAAATGGAAGAAATTAAGGTAGCAAGAACTCCAATGAGCACATCAACAAAGCTGGACAAGGATGAAAAAGGTAAACTTGTAGATCAAAAATAATATAGAAGTATAATTGGATCTCTTCTCTACCTTATTGCATCTAAACTAGATATTCTATTTAATGTATGTTTATGTGCTAGATGTTAGTCCAGTCCTAGAGAATCTTATCTTATTGTAGTAAAATAAATTTTTGAGTATCTGATTAACACACCAAATCTAGGACTTTATTATCCCAAAGGAACAGATTTTGAGTTTATCAAATATTCTAATGCTGATTTTAGAGGATATAAAGTCAATAGAAGAAGTACTAGTGGAACCTGTCAATTCCTAGAAAATAGTTTAGTATCATGGTTCTCTAGAAAATAGACTAGTGTTGCTTTTTCTACAGCAGAAGCCGAATATATAGCAGCTAAAAGTTGTTGTGCTCAATTTTTGTATATGAAACAATAAGCTCTAGATTATAGACTAAGCTATAAAGACATACCAATCAAATGTGATAATACTAGTGTCATATGCTTGAATGGGAGTAAATACTTGATCTAAACCCGAATGCCTAATGGTAATAATCATATATTTGATAGATTGAACCCAAGATAATGTATTGAATCCAACATCCTAACAACATAGGATATCAATGAGTGGTGAAATTGGATCCCTGGACTCTTGCAATTTATGATCTCTTTTACATTATTCATTGTCATTATTTTTCATTATTTTAACTTATACTTTGATTTACTTAGTCTCTACTACATCCTTTTACGAGAGTCTTAGTTTCAGTAACTTGACATAATTGAATCAGTTTGATCAGTTCTCTATCAGATCGACCCTTGCTTTGCACACTGTACTACTATACACTCGTGCACTTGCGAGGAATTATAATTTGACCATCAGGCATCTAGTGACTAGGAAGGGATCTTAGAATCTTTTTCACCAACTTGGGCTCATCATATTTTTCTCCCAAGTTCTTCAGCCCATTGGTAATTCTTTGAAATCTTCCAAACATGTCTGAGATTGTCTCTAATTTCGTCATGCTGAAAGACTTATATTCCTGCACTAGAATGTTTATTTTAGTTTCCTTGACTTGATTAGTCCCTTCATGTAAAATCTGTAATTTATTCCAGATCTTCTTAGATGAGTCATAGGAGGAGATCTTCTCAAATTTTGAGGGAGAAAGTCCACAATAGAGGCAATTCTTTGCCTTTACATCATGTTCTACTATGAGAATGTCCTTAGGAGTACACTTATCTTCTAAGTTAAGGACAACCTTTTCATTTTAATAATGAGCCACAACTGGTAGTCTGTGGCTATCATAAAGTTCCTCATCTTCCAATATCCATAATTGGTTCCATCAAAAAATGAGGGTCTAGAAGTTAATTGTTCCTTAGCGAATGTGTTGTGGAATGTATTAGCCATTTGGGATCTCTTCATGAGTTATGTATGTTGGTATTTAATGGATAACAGGTGAAACCCGCTTTGATACCAACTATTGGTCCTGTGCAGATGGTAGCTCAAGAAGGGGGGGTGAATTGAGCTTTTAAAACTATGCTAAATAAAAAAAATAATGCTAAAAGAAATTGAAAATAAATCACACAGTACAAAACATTGGTATTTTTATAGTGGTTCAGCTCTTCCCTTAATACTTACTTCACTTCTGTGAGTCAGTCTCACTACTACACTCAGGTTCCACTAAACACTTAATCATCTCACTTTGATCAATGTATACTTGTTTGTTTTCCCAAGCTCCCTAATAAACTCTTACAACTGGTTTCTCAAGAACTAACCAGAAACTTAAGAATCTTCCAGCAAGTCTAACCTACTTGATGTAACCAATAAACATATTGGTCCCATTCAAGAGGTAGGTCAAGACGGGGGCTAAATTAAAATTATGTTGATGAAAATAATTGGAACAAATCACACAACACACAAAAAATGGTAGTTTTATAGTGGCTCGGCTTAATTGGTACCTACTCCACTCTCACAGTTAGTCTCTCTTACTGTACTCAGGTTTCACTAAACAGTTATTGGTTTTCATAAGCTCACTAATAAAATTTTATAACTGTTAGTTTTCAAAGCTTACCAATAAACTTATATAAACACTCAGCAAGTCTTACTTGTTGTAATCAACAATACAATAAGCAAGCCCCTTGCTTGCTATCCTAAATAACAGAAAGAATGTTGTACAAGAATATGCCTCTTACTTAGCTAGATTGTATAAAATTGAATGCGGAAGGAATAAATAAAATAGAGTCAAATGCAAGAGTTTCAGACTCTAGAGAAGTTGTAGAAGGATGAGCTTTGAATGCAGTTTGGAGTTAAGCGCAGTGGAGTTGAAAGAAAATGTTGGAAGAAAACTGTCTCTTAGTAAATGCTCTACAAATACTTATCCAACTTCTTAAACATCTTCACTTTACTTCTCTTATACCATGATTTAAAATTTCCCCATTTTGGTAGGTGGTGAGTATTGAATGCAAGGGAATATTCAAAATTCCAACCATTGAAGCATTCTCCCGACTTCATACCTTCTGAAGTGAAGGCTTCATCACTTATGGAAGTGTAGAATGGTTTGTTGGAAGATTTCACTATCTGAAGTCATCGCAGCTTCATATCATCCAAAGTAGTAACTTTAGACCATCTAAAGCAATGCAACGTGTGCACCTTGTGACTAACTTGGACTAGCTTTATCTAAAATTCTTTGTTACAGCTTAAGTTCTTCAGCCTGTGTACTTAGCCACACATCTGAACTTTAGTTCTTTTGATGTTCACTTGACAATGTTTGAAATAAAATTTCAGCACATCTAAAGCTTGCCTTCGTAACATCTGAAGTTATGGGACTTAGTCATTGTCAAACTTTTGAAGCTTTAGACTTTGGAGACACGTTGTAGACTTATTTCAGCATGTCTAAAGTAATAACTTCATAATGTCCGAAACCATGTTAGGCTTTTAGCGTTAAGACTACATGTTTCAGCACGTCTAGACTTGACTTTACATCCAAACTCATCTTCATAATGTCTAAAGTGGCATGCAGTTCCACTAAAGCATGTTCTGAAGCATTATTTATGTATGAACTTAGGCATCTCTCCTTATTTACTTCAGCAACATTCTTCGCCACATCTAAAGCACATCTAAAGTGACTTTGAAGCTCTAGATTAATGCCAGACATATCCTTCAATTGTAGTTTTGCCTTAGAAGCTTGGATTATACGTCTGAAACATTTTTGAGGTTATTTCAAACATAGATTTTGTGTCTATAATCTTCATTATTTAGACACACTGAACTTCTTTGTATCCTGAGTTTGTTCCTCTAGATTTTAGATGAGTCCCTATATGTCTAAATACTCTTCTAAGTTCAGGGTCATTCTCTATCTAAAGCATTTACATTTTCTTCCTTAAATATTGATATTGGTGGATCTCTTCTCTGATATAATCTTTCAATGTGTTATCCACGTAATTGAATTTACTTCCCTATACCTACTTTATACATCAATTACTGCACACTTGGTAATGTAACTGTTAGTACCTTAACCATTCACTCACATATCTTTGCTCATCATCAAAACTCAGTTGGTTAATTACATTCATCATCAAAATCAAGCCAAGTAAAAGAGGTTTGGATCAACGATCTTCCCCTTTTTGATGATGAGAAAAAATTTGAGTGAATTATCTTTTAAAAAGATAAAACATATACAACACAAATTGGGAACTAAAAATATTCTACTGAAAAACACATAGCTCCCCCTAACTCCCCTAACTAAGTACATCTCTAAAGATATTCTAATAACTCTCCTTGAATAAATGCACTATAATGAATTCTAATTCTACTATTTCTCCCTCATTTTGTCATAATCAAAAAGGCTCAAGGGGAGAATGAAGAAGTATATGTAGAATGTGTAAAAAATACAGAACATATAAACAAGATAGAAAAGATTTCATTGCATTGAATTGCATTCCATTACAAAATGAATTGCATGAGATATAGTTAAGAAATACAAAGAGAACAAAGAAAAAATGCAACAAACGATTGGGGATTGGATGCAGGTGATAGGAATATGGTTAGTGTTAGAGGTGGACTACGAATGGGGAATGGATGGGGGGAAATATTATGCTACTATAGGCTGCTACTACTTTCTTTTCCTTCTCTTGTTCGGTCCAAAGTTGATCACCAATATGAAGGTCAATTAGAGTTCAAGGCAATCAGACTTTCTTGAGGATGATTTTTGTTTTCTCCAACTTGATGCCTTTTGGAACTAAGAATTTCATAATTCTTGTGGATTCCCTTTCAATTTTTTGATCTTCAATTTCAAGTATACTAAATACTTCTTTAATCCCTTTAGAAGCCTTATCATATGTCCGTGACAACTCAAGGACTTCATTATCCATTTTGCTTCCCCTTTTTGTGCTTACTTCTTCAGATTTTCCTCTTCTTCTGCTTCTGCATCTTGATTCATGTCTCAATGACTTACTATCTTCCTTATTCATCTTCATTGCAACACATGGGTTTGGGGTTTGGATAGGAAGATATAGAGGCTTTGGATGAATTTTTGAGGAGATGAAATGAACTTTTATTGAAAATAGTGAAGGAATAAGAGTTCCAATGAATGTATATTTAATTTTAGTGGAAAAAAGAGGCGTTGCCTTGGAAATGAAGTTTCGAAAGCAAGGGTAGGAACTTTTAGATGGTATGAAATGAAGGGTTTAGGATTTTAAATGGTAAGAATGGTTTCAGCCATTGGATAGAATTTTAGCCAGTCAAAAGTTACAACTTCAGATAAGTGGGGTTATGCTTCAGACATTGCCAAACATATGAAGATGCATGAATGTTATTGAAAAGGATTCTAAATGCAAATGACATCTAAAATTCTTTCAGACTTTCTAAGCCAATGTCTGAAAGAATCTAAGCATGAAGTCAAACCAAAATGATGATTATAGAAGGTCTAACTTAGATTGGAATTCCTATTCCCAACCTTAAACTGTGAAGTTTCCCAAATGTGCTTAACCTATGCCTTGGGACTGTAATAATCTTAGTGATTAATTTCATTCTATGTAATAAAACATTGTAAAGCATAAATAAAAAGAATATAGTAGTAAATATGTATGTAGATCATGTAAGCAAAAGCATAATGTGATGATCAAAGGATGGGTATTATGCATGTTAATCTACCACACCTCACTCCCTTCTAATGATACCAAACTTATTCTTAGGGAGTGGCTTAGTGAAAATATCTGCTAATTGATTTTCAATTGATACAAATTTTAAGTAAACATTGTGATTCTGGACATGATCTCTAATGAAATGATATCTAATCTCTATATGCTTAGCTCTAGAATGCATAATAGGATTCTTGGTCAAATTGATAGCACTGGTATTGTCATATCTAATGGGTGTATCACTGAACTTTAAACCATTGTCACCCAACTATTGTTTTATCCATAGAATTTGTGCATAATAATTGTCAGCTACAACATATTCAGCCTCAGCAGTTGATAATGCAACAAATGTCTGTTTCTTGAAGAACCATGAGATGATCATGCTTCCAAGAAACTAACATGTCCCTTAGGTACTCTTCCTATCTACCTTATATCCAGCAAAATTAGCAACAACATACCCTACTAACTCAAAATTAGAATCTTTTAGATACCATAAATTGAGGTTTTGGAGTATCTAAGAGGTATTTGAAGATCCTTTTTATGGCAGTAAGATATGAAACTCTAGGATCTAACTATAATCTAGCACACATTCATATACTAAACATGATAGCTAGCCTAGATACAGTTAAATATATTAAAGATCTTATCATGCTTGTATATAATTTTTGGCAAACTGGTTACCTTTTTCATCCTTGTCCATTTTAATGGAAGTGCTCATTTGAGTTCCATGTCTTCTTCCATCTTCAAGCTTGACTTTCTTTAGCAACTCTTTAGTTTACTTGCCTTGGTGGATGAAGTTTCTTTCTTTCATCTGCTCCACTTTTAGTCCTAGGACTCCCCCATTAAGCTAATCTAAAATGCTTCCCGCATTGTCTTAGAAAATTCTTGGCAAAGATTTTCATTAGTGGCACCAAATACAATGTCATCAACATTAGTCTAAACTATAAGTATATCATTAAAAGCATGCTTAATGAAGAGAGTGGTATCTACTTTACCCCTTGATAATCCTTTATCAATCAAGAATGTGCTTAGCCTCTCAAACCAAGCTCTAGGAGCTTGCTTCAAACCATAGAGGCCTTTCTTGAGTTTGAAGACGTAGTTAGGATCATGAGGGTCTTCAAACCTAGGGGGTTGTTTCACATAAACCTCTTCATTAATGAAATCATTTAAGAATAAAGATTTGATATCCATCTAGTAAAGTTTAAAATTCATATAAGATGCAAATGCCAACATCATTCTAATGGCTTCTATCCTAGCAACATGGGCATAAGACTCCTCAAAATCTATCCCTTCTTCTTGATAGTGCCTCTTTGCTACTAATCTTGCCTAATTCCTCACTATTAATCTAGATTCATCAAGTTTGTTCCTCTAGACCCATTTACTTCCTATAACTAACTAATGGTTTGGTCTTGGAACAAGATTCCACATGTCATTTCTCTTAAATTGGTCCAATTCTTCTTGCATAACTAAAATCTAATTCTCATGTTCTAAAGTATAGTCTATGCAAGTTGGCTCTACTTGAGAAATAAAGGCAAAATTAGCCAACTTGCAATAGAAAAATCACTATTGTGGAAGTTCAACTAACAGACAAACCTATGGAAGAATCCATCTGTAATTAATGCCAGACAAATACAGATAGAGAGAGGCCATGAATTGTCAGAGGAAATTAATTTATGTGACTAGCATTCAAATGGCATCTGCACTCATGCTGTCATTATGCAAAATTATATCAGCTACCATTTTCCGGCAATAAGTTGCGCTATAGATTTTTCAAGTTGTGACAAGTCAAATGAGGAATACCTTTTAAGCACAACTCATCTTCCTCTTTGAATGGCAATGCAATAGCTTGAGACAAATTAGAAGGCATGGACTTCAACTGTAGAAATCTCAATGGTCTTATTTATTGTTTCTGCATTCAAAGAAACTCACCTTCTCTAATGGTAGAAATTATGAAGAAGCTATTTAAGGAGACAAGGTAGAATGATTCAAGGGGTGAAGGAATACTTTTTAGATGTGCTTAACCTTATACAAATCCTTCAACCCATGACCAATAGCTTAAACCTTCAATTATCTATCCTTGAGCTTAAACCTTCATATTCTTAATGGCTATTATCTTTACATTTTAGGAAGATCTTTTTGTATTACTAGAGCTGTAAAAGATTTCATCTTCCTCTATACTTCATTATAACACTTTGTAAAGTGTATTAGTTTTTTGATTAATCTGAAAACCAAAGAGTCGTTGGTGATCTATAGAAAACCATCAAGTTTGCTAGTGATCTTAGAAACTAGTGAGTTTTCTGGTAAGCTCATGAAACTAGAAGAGTGCTAAGAGCACTATGTTTATACCCCCCAGAGATAGAATCCAGAAGAGTGTTAGGAACAGCATTTATGCCCCCCTAGAGCTGGAATCTAGAAGAGTGCTGGGAGCACTATTGTATTTTCATTATATGAGATATAGTGAAACCCAAGGCATAATAAGTGTGTGCTCTTGGAAGAGTGGATGTAGAGATAGGGTTCTCGAACCACTATAAAAATTATGTTGTTTGTGTGTGTGTGTTTGGTTATTTGTTTTATCCTTCATACACTTTACAGTTTTATCATTCACTTTACATCACACCACATATAAGCATGAAAAGAGGAAAATGGTCTAATAAGGGTTAAGAAATGAACTTTTATAGACCCAATTCACCCCTCCCCTCTTGGCTATAGCCATCCTACAGAACCAACAAATGGTATCAGAGCGGGCTAGATATATAATTCTAGTAATCAGTTTGGCTTACCCAACAATGTCATACTCTGTGTTCTTCAAAGAGTTGTCCATCTCTCATTTTCCAAATGTTTGATAGAATAAATTGGACATGATGGGAAAGGAGATTGGAAACATATCTTATAACCAAATGATCTACATCTATGGAAAATATTTGTATTGTCATAAGTGAGGATGAAACGAGAGTAGAGATGAAAGTGTTAAAAACTCATTATATGCTCTCTGTCCCACCACTTGCAAGGATGTTTTACTTATGAGTTGATATGAGAAATCTTAGACAAGCTAAAGACAAATTACTAAAGGGGCGCTTTGTACTCACACACTACTTATGTTATTATTGAGACTAACTTGAGTGTAGGAAACAAAGAAAAGGAGAACATAAGCTCCTGAAGAAGAAGAAAAAGAAAGGAGACTTGGTCTAAAGAAATCAAATGAAGACATAATGAAATACCAAGTTTCTTCAAAATAAAGAAGAAAGGTAAGTGTAGGTATGACACTTAAACTAGAATGCCTTTATTGAATGTGTCACTTTGCTTGTGCATTTCCTTCAGTCCATTCTTTTGCTAATAAGTACTCATGTTCAGTCTTTTAATTAATTATTTCTATCTATTTATATGTCTATAGAGACAAGTTTATACTTTAAAACCTTCACAATTATTCATTAATTCTAATTGCTCACATGCTCATATTTATATTATATGTTTATATCGGATTAACTGTCTGTATATTCATTTGTAGAAATCAAAGTTTAATTCCTAAATTTTTATAATTCATTTATAAAATGTTGAGAAATAGAGTTTATAGTTAGAAGTTTGATTGAATAATTTCATTTGTACATTAATTAGAATTGAATTTTGAAACTATAGTTGCATATTTCTGCTTATTCATTATCCTTACACTTAATTTGTACATTAACAAAAATTAAAAGCTACATTTAAAATTTTAATTGATTAGCTAACTATACATTTATAGAAATAAAGATTCATACTCTGTTCACTCATGTATATACTTAGAAAAATATAAAATTAAACACTAGGGTAAACTAAACTCTAAAAAACATAAAGTAAAACTCTCAAGATAATTAGAAAGAAAAATTAACATTCAGAAAACAAATAAGTATGCCTAATAGACACACAACTATAAGAATAGTAAAATAACAAAATTGAATGATTATGCTCAAAATCATTACACAAAAAGGGAGTTGGTCTAGCACATAAGGATAATTATAATTTACGACTGTTCTAGTTCAAACAACTCAATGATCGATTAAAGTAGAATATTCATTCTGTTCATTCATGAGAACTACTTTAATTTATTAGCTTATTTCTCTGCATATTATTATGGTCAAAATGACTCTTTACACTGATATATTGGCAATATATGCCCATACCAATTTGAGCTCATTTATGAAGAAAGAGTGTAAGAATGTGTTAAGTGTATGAAGGAAAGCTTGAGTTAAGGGTAGAAGAAAGAGATCAATAAAAAATCAAAACCTTCCTTTCAGCTCACAAATCCAATCAAAAGAGCCTACAAGTTCAAGTTTCGGATGCAAGGGAATGATTGAATCAAAACTATAGCCTAGATAACATCAATCTTTAGATACGACATCAAGGACTTGATAACAGACGCTAAAGCTTAGTCAAGACTAACAATGACATTTATGAATTTAAATGAGAAATCTATGAAGGGAAGCATCAAAAGAGATAAGTTGTCAAACTTGATCATATTTCTTTCAAAGCTATATTGTCTAGATGCCTCTGAATAAACTGTCTTAGATTTGAATTAAGTTAAGCTTACTGCTTTAAGCTAAATCTTTCCAAAAATCTTGATAAACCCTAAAATAATCAAAACTCTGACATCATTATAGTCCTAAGACATAGTTAAGCCTATTTGGGAAACTTCACAATTTAAGGTCTCAAATAGGAATTTCATTTCTAGTCATTCCTTCTATAATAGTGTTTATAGATTTGATCTACTATAAAGAATTAAAAATTTGAAAAACCCATAAAGATAACACTCCTAGCATTCATAGCCACTTAAAACAAAGTTCTCTATAATAATATGAAACCACTTAGTACAGAACATTTGGTAAAAGAAAATTAAGAACAGTTACTCCTTTAAAACCTCAATAACTACTAACAACTCCTTAATTCTATCCTGAGTCTCAGATAACTCTTTTTCCAATATTGCAATTGTATTCACAATCTCTTCATAAGCTAAATAGCGGTCTGTCAAAGAAAGATCTGTAGAAGCATTTATCTTCTTGGTAAATTTCAACTCCTTTAACTGTATCATCTCTTCCTCTAAAAAGTGAATCTAGTTATTTCCCTCGTCTATGTCTCACTCCATCTTTGCCTACATCTTAACCTCGTATATTGTCTATCCAACTAAATATTATAGATAAAGAATACAAAGGGTCACAACCAATTTCTAAAAGGCACATAAAACTCCATGAACCAAATTAAAATAATCATCTTATTAGCAGCTCAAATAGGAAATAGATCCCCCACACTTTTAAGACCCAAACAAAACATCATAAGATCCTGCATTCTCACTTTTAGATAATGATGAATTATCTATGCTAAAAATCATATACCCAATGCTTGAACCACTATAAGAACGATCCTATAAATTATAAAGCATAAATCATCAAACAATACAACTTCATAAAATATCAAAGAATTAGAAACCGCTAATGTGAGTATAAAGAGTCACAATATTACATATAAAAAGTTCAGATTAGTAAAGAACACTAAACAAAGTAAAAGATTCAATAAGTCGAAACATCAACAACTGTCTCCAACTCTTTAACCCTCTAGTGAGTCTTGGCCAATCTGTCTTCAAACGTTTAATGCTCTCTATGGCCTCCATATAAGCCATAGAGTTCTTAGTCAAGAGATGCGTGAATGATAAGTATTACCCTGAATAGAAGCCAAATATGCCTTCAGTTGTTTAATCTTGTTTTGAAGAATCAAACATCTCTCTATAGCCTTAAAAGATGCATCATCATTCTCACCTTGAATCAACTTTGAAGAAGAACTCAAAGATGCCATGATCGCCCTAATAAGCATCGAAGGGTCATCTCTTCTCTATAATCCCTTTACGAAAGAAAAGACAAAGATGAAAAGCCTCTCCACTTTCCAAGTAACCTGTCAACTCTAGCATTAATACTCCCAACCGTCCCTTTTGATAATAATGACAAATAGCCATTAAAACAAAAGAAGATGCATATTAAAAAGAACCTAACAGTAAACCTATTAAGCTAAAACCATGTATTGTCATCGCACTTCCGTAAATCAATTAATTTTTAATTTGGCATATAGGTATGATTTTGATAATTAATACATGCTTAATTCCTCAATAATTGATTATTGCTCTTTACATAAAAATTTTTGTTATGAAAACATTTTTAATTGACCACATAATTAAAATATAATAAATCTAGTCATTACATTAAACCACCTCATACTGTTAAGTGAGAGAGAAAAACTATATAATAAAATATAATTAACAAGGCGAGAGAAAATTATGGAGTGATATATATAGGCTCTAGATAACACAAGTGAGAGAACAAATTAGGGGGATCAAGAACTTTAAACAAAAAGAAAAATATAATTATGGAGGAGAGAAATATGATTATACATTATAGGCTAAATCCTTTTTATTCTGATAAAAAGGGGGAGAGAAATGTGAGAGACTTGCAAGAGCGAGACTTGTACGAGTGAGAATTAAAATTAGGAAAATAATAAAAGGGTCAAACCCATAGTATTATATAGGTCAGATATTAAGGGTGAGATTAAAAGGTAATTCCTAATTGTTTTTAATGAGTCCTCAAAGTTTGTTTGTGGTCTCATTTAGATGGTGACTTAAGAGGGGGTGGGGGTGGGGGGGGGGTGAATTGAGTCTTTAAAATTTTCAGCCAGATAATAATTAAAGTGCAAGGATAAAGAAAATATTGATAACAAAATGCACTTAGACTGGTATTTTTATAGTGGTTCGACTCTTCACTTGGGTTCCTACTCCACTTCTCTGAGTTAGCCTTTTCTGCTAAACTCAGGTTCCACTAATACTTTTTTTTATCAGTAACTCCTAATCAAACAAATATATTTATTGGTTTCCAAGCTCACTAACTAACTTATACAAATACTAACCAAGTATAGTACTTGCTTTCACTACACAAAGGCAAGTTCTTGACTTGCAAAAATATGCAGAAATAAATGTGTACAAATATTAATGCCTCTAGTAGGATAATTTTGTACAAAGTTCAAAAGCAATAAACATAGTCGATATAATAATAAAGTAGTAAGATTTAATCTCCAGAAGTAGTTGAATGGATGACTTTGAATAATTCTTTGAATGAACTGCAGTGGAGTCAAAATCGTAGAAGAAAAGCCTTAAAAACTTAGTAAATGCTCTCTTTTGTTTCTCATAATGATCCCCTTGGTTTCTTCATTCTTACTTAACTTCTTTTATATTGAAACCTTTGATTTTCTCTGTTATGGTAGGTAAAAATCATTTAATGCATAGAGACGTTCAAATTGATAACTGTTGTACTTTTCAGCGAGATTTCGAAGGCTATGAATTAACATTAGATCTATTGAGCTTTTAAGTGGTATGAGCTTTCTCACATAGCTCACACATCGTTGTCTCTTTCATTGCACTGTAGATATGTTTTGGAGGCTTTGAAGTGGCATGACAGCAGTGACTTGCATTGAGTTTATAGGAACTGACTCCGAAGGAGTTCACTATCTCTGAAGAGCTTAACTTACAACTCCAAAGGAACTAACTCTGAACTCCAAATATTTCTCTATCTCCAAAGTACTTCACTTGGCTCCGAAGTACTCTTTTTCTTACTCCCGCGAGTCATATTCACTAAAGAATTTCCTGTTAACTCCGAAGTACTCTTTTTCTGACTCTGATGAGTCATATTCACTGAAGAATTTCCTGTTAACTCCAAGTGCTTTTGATGTTGTCTCCTAAGCACCTTATCTTGACTCTGAAGCAACGTTGCTAACCATGAAGTTATCACATTTATACTTTAAAGGGGCTTTACTGACTCTAAAGGTCATTTGCTTATTACTTCTGAAGTGCTTCAACTGACTCCGATGGTTGTGAGCTTATGACTCCGAAGTGCTTCAACTGACTTTGAAGGTTATGAGCTAGTGACTCTGAAGTACTTCAACTAACTCTGAAGATTATGAGCTCATAACTCAAGAGTAATTTAATTAGTTTGAACTTATTTTCCTTTGTCTTTGAAGTGCTCTAGTGGTTCCAGAATGCTTTTGCTAACTCCAAAGCTTGTGACTTCGTAACTCCAAAGGGATTTTCCTCTGTCTCCAAAATATTTAAGCAACTCCAAAGTTGACTCTGATTTATGCACTTAGTTTTCTTGAGCATTTACTTGGTTTCTTCCTTTAAGCATCATGAAGTTTATTCTCAGTATTAGTTTGGGAAAATATTTCTGCAAAATATTTGAGAGTGAATTGGTAGTACCTTAATGTTTCACTCGTGTCTTTGCTAATCATCAAAATATGATTGGCTAAGAATGTTCATCATCAAAATCAAACTATATAATAGCATATGTTCAACATTCTCCCCCTTTTTAATGATGATTAAAGATAGTGATGCACCTTTCAAAACTTATCTAATAATGAATTTAAAGCAACTAAATGCATATTTGAAGTTTCGATCAAATTCTATTAACTTAGTGCAGCTCCCCTTGAATGGGTGCACTACATTACATATATTTCAGTACATTTTCTCCCCCTTTTTATCATAATCAAGAAAAGGTGGAAAGAAACAAAATGAATATTTATAGCCTATCATGACTAGATCAAGATTACATAGATAAAGGATTCTTCACAAAAAGTACAAATTACAAGAGAGAAAAAATCCTACATCAGATAAATGGTAATTAGATATAGTTTAAAGAAAGAAAGTACAGAGGTAGTAGAATCAGTGGAATGACTTGGGTTTTAGAAAAGGGTTTAGGCATAGGTTGAGAAGGTGATGGTTTAGGAAATGACTTAGATCTTTTAGGTGGAGGAGGTTGAATGAAAAATGGATCCTTTGTGATTGCAGATGGGGGTTCATGAGTATAGGCAGTGGATCCACAGTCAGTGACAAGGATGAAATCAATGCGCTCTCTAAAGGTTGGATCTAATAACTCAAGAAAGCATATAGAAGTGCCTTTTAAGAGGGATTCTTTCTTGGCATTCATATTTGCAGCATATTCTTGATAAGTCTTGGTGATGCGAGAAAGAGGAGCCTTTTTGTGTTCCTTTGGAGGTGGAATTCTTAGCTTTCTCTTGGGTTTAGAAGAAGATGACTAGGATGAAGGTGTAGAAGATGATGATTTGGGTAGTGGTTTTGGTTTTGGGACTATAGAAGGTTTTCTTGTTTTAGCTTTGGTAGAATGGGGTGGAGTAGGTTCAGGTGAGGAGGATGGTTTAGAATAGCTTGTCCTAATTCTATGTTGGATAGATGTGTCAGAGAGCTGAGGATATGAAGGAGGAAGATTATCAACAATTGCTTGAAGATTGGCATTGGAGTAGAATCAGAACTCTTCCTCAGTAATATGAATGAGTTGATGAGGACCTGAGGGAGATGGGAGTGAACTTCTAGGTTGCATAGACTTTGGGAGTAAGTGAAGAAGTTTCTCAGAATATCTTTGAAGAATTGACTCTTTATTAGGAATGTGAATTTTGTGATCCTTGGGATTCAATGATGGATCAGGAAGAAGTTGAATCCTAAACAGAATATTAGGATCTATGAGTTCTAAGAATTGCATTACTTAAGGGAATAGAATGATAGATTGAGAGAGAAACATCCGAGTAATTTTAGAGTTGATTTCTAATCTACTCCTATACTCAGATTATGTCATCTTGATTGGATTTGAGATACAAATAAGAATGTCAGGATTATCATAAGTTAGTTTTGGAGGAGATTGTGGAGGAGTTTATGGAGGAATTTGAGTTCTTCTCCATTTTGGACGAATTTAAGGTGTATTCCATTCTAGAGGAATTTCTTTAATTCATTCAGGCATGAGTTCTCCTATCAGAAAGAGATCCTTTTCAGTCCAGTCCAAGACATCCTATGGACCTTGAGGAAGAAAATAGTATGCAGGAACTGGTACTGTGATGGTATACTTTCCATATCTGACAATATCTCTATGGGGATTGGAAAGGTAATCCTTAGGCATGTTTGAAAAGACTTCAGTGGTTGAAATAGATGGAGGTTGTGTTGGAGGAGAGGGAGAAGTAATTTCAGTAACTTCACTCTTAGGTTGAGCAACCCCTGGAATTGCAAGGGATGATTGTGGAGATTGTGTGAGGGAAGAGACAACTATGATGGGGAAGTTAGTTCTGAATGGAGAGAAGTGAGTTGTGGGTGGAGAATGTGGAGGATATCTTCGACCTCTAAATGACCCTGCTAGTGATGTTAGAGAGTTAAGTATTTGATCAATCTTATTAGCTCTTAAGATCACGAATGACATAGCATAGTTGAGTCTTAGATCAAATCTGTTCATTTGAAGAGCTAGAGTGGACAAAAGGTTTTCAATGTTCTCAAGTCTATTTTCCAAATTTTGTGGAATGGGTTGAGTAGTGGGGATTGATGAAGTAGTTCGTGTGATGGTTGATGAGTGGGTCTTATGATTGATGGAGATCTGATGGGAGTGAAAGAAAGGGTGGTTGTTGTTGTTGCTGTTTCATTTTCTCTTCTTAAATTTCTTCTGATTCTTTGATTCTGACAAATCTTTCTTCTTCTCTTGGAGTCTCTCTTGTTTCCTATTCCAAAGTTTCTTCCCTTGTTAATCTTTCTTCTTCTTCTTCTAGTCTGGATCTTTTTAATTGATCTACTTTTCTTAGTTTTTCACTGATCCGGCCTTGTGGGGCTTGCTTGAAACCTATTCTCTTCAATGTCTTCTCAATAATTATGTCTGAGTCTTTTGGAGGTTCTCTATGTTCCTCAGACACACTGACCTCTGCTTCTCTTATTAGCTTATTCAGAGTCATTCCATAAGGGAGAGGGAATCTTGATGTGCTTTTAACTAAATAAATATGATCTGACATTATTTTAGCCAAATCCACTCTATTTATATTCTGTAGAGCCCACAGTATTCTTCCATCTTTTTCTGATACATCTCCTGTTGCTCCCTTTCTTGGATACATTATTTATCATAATCATGTAAGGTGATTTGAGATTTAAACTCAGATGGCTATAGTGAAGATAATTCACTCTCTCATCTATTTCTGCTCCCGTCAAATCTAAAAACAATTGTTGTCTGGTAGGCCACTCTGGTTCAGCTTCTACCATAAGAAGATTAAAACATCTTCTCAAATTATTTGTAGACACATCAATTTCTGCTTCTCCTATCCATGACCTTTTTGTTCTAAGGTTAAGATTGCAGATTATAGCTCTTACGAGTCTTGGATAGAAGTGGTCTTTGAAGCTTACATATTCCATCCATCCTTGGTGTTTAAACCAATCACATACTTCTAATCTCATATAATTATCTTCGAAAACATCAAAGTTGAAAATCCTTCCTTTTATAATCTTTCTATCATGATATGTCTCCATGTATCTAGAGTAGTCAAACTCACTATTGAGAAATGTTACCTCAAGTGTGTTTGTTTCATGTTTGACTCTTTTGGTTACTCTCTATTTTGGATACTCTTCTCTCTCCTTCCTCTTGCCATCTGTTGAGTTGGTGGTTCCCTTTGTTCTCACCATTACAGTAGAATAGGGTTAGGATTCGAGTTATGATAGAGAAGATGAGATGGGAGGATTGCTTGAACTGAGAAGTTTGAATCAAGCGGGAAGATGAGGGTTATCTCTGAAAGGGGGTTTTGGAAGCTGAAAGAAAAGGAAGTTTTAGGTTTTGGAGGTTTTGAATAGTTAAATAGGATTTTAGGATTTTAGTTTCTCAAAAACGTTACAAGATTCAGTTTTTGGAGGATCCAAAATGAGTGAGTATGATCTTAGAAGGCAATAGATCAGTTAATGTTATGTTTTGATGACTTCGAAGCTTTACTTCAGAGGTAACATAGCCCATCGAAGGCTATGTAATGGTCATGTAAGAGAATGGACTTTAGAGGCTCCAAAAATTTATTTCAAAGGCTAGAAATAGATTGTTGAATTGTTGGCAGGGTTAAGATTGGTTTTTGCAAGTTCCAAGATTTTATTTTTGAAGGCATGATTGATCTTTGGAGGGTCTGAAGGATATTTCAGAGGCTCCAAAAGTGATGCCATTTTTTATATTTATTCTTTTGTGTATTTTTCAATGGAATATTCAATAAGGAACAAATGCTTCATCATATAGACATTCTATCAATTTCAAGTTAAGCATTTGGATCTAAAACACCTAGTTATTTTCTTAACTTACTAAATCTATCTTCTGGAAGAGATTTAGTAAAGATGTCTGCTAATTGATTTTCAATTTGCATAAATTCTCAACAAATGTTATTATTTTGAACATGATCTCAGATAAAGTGGTGCCTAATTTCTATTTGTTTTATTTTTGAATGTAAAACTGGATTCTTGGTCAGACTTATAGCACTTATGTTGTCACATCTTATGCTTATATCTACAAAGTTAAGACCAAAATTACTTAATTGTTGTTTCATCCAAAGGATCTAAGCACAACAACTGTCAGCTGGTACATATTTTGCTTTGACAACTGATAATGCAACAGATGTCTGTTTCTTAGAAAACCATGATATGATCATGCTTCCTAGAAATTAACAAGATCCTAAGGTGCTCTTTCTATCTACTTTATATCCAGCAAAGTCTGCTTCTGAGTACCCTATCAAATTAAAATTAGAACCTTTTGGATACCACAAACCAAGGCTTGGTGTGTCTAATAGATATCTAAAGATTCTCATTATAGTAATTAGATGTGACTATTTGAGATTTGACTGAAATCTAACACACATATAAACACTAAACATTATATCTAGTCTACTTACAATCAAATATAATAATGATCCTATCATGCTTTTGTAGAGTTTATTACATACTGATTTACCTCTTTCATCTTTGTCAATCTTTATTGTAGTGCTCATTGGTGTTCCATATCTTTTACCATCTTTAATGTTGAATTTCTTTAGAGGTTCTTTTGTATACTTAACTTGGTGGATGAAATTTACTTCTTTTTCTTGTTTGATTTATAGACCTAAGAAGTTGAGTTCACCCATCAAGCTCATTTCAAATTCTCCTTGCATAGTCTTGGAAAAATCTTGGCAAAAGTTTTCATTAGTTGCACCAAACAATATATCATCAAAATAAATTTGAACTATAAGTATATCTTTCTTTGCATGCTTAATGAAGAGAGTGGTATCCACTTTACCCCTTGATAAACCTTTTTCAATCAAAAATTTGATTAGCCTCTCATACCAAGCTCTAGGAGCCTGTTTCAAACCATAGAGGGCTTTCTTGAGTTTGAAGACATGATTTGTACAATGAAGATTTGCAAACCCAGGGGGTGTTCCACATATACCTCTTCATTAATGAAATGATTCAAGAATGCACTCTTTGCATCCATTTGATATAGTTTGAAATTGATATATGATGCAAATGCAAGAAGCATTCTAATGGCTTCAATCCTTGCAACAAGGGCATAAGATTCTTCAAAGTCAATACCTTCTTGAAAATATCCTTTTGCAACTAATCTTGCATTATTTCTCATCACAATTCCTAATTTATCTAGTTTGTTCCTAAAGACCCATTTTGTTCCTATAGCAGATTGATGGTTTGGTCTTAGAATAATAGTCTACATATCATTTCTTTTAAATTGATCCAATTCTTCTTGCATAGCTAAAATCCAGTTCTCATCTTCCAATACTTGGTCTATGCAAGTTGGTTCTAATTGAGAAATGAAACCAAAATTGTCACATATTTAGTGATAGGATGATCTAGTTCAAACTTTATCAAACACATCAACAATTATCTAGATTTCAGGATAAGCATGCATAAATCTCCAATCTTTAGGAAGAGATAAGTTATGTTCCTCATTTATCTTTGTTGTGGATGGTATAGTTTCATCCATTGTTAGTGGAACTTCTACTTGTTTGTCTTATAATCTCAGTTTCTCTACACTTATTAGAAGATTATCTGTCTGTTTATCAAAATCACTATTTCTCTTCATATAGTTAGCATGTTCATCAAATTTGATATGAATGGATTCCTCTATAATCTTAAGTCTAAGGTTGTACGCTCTAAATACCTTGCTAACAATGGAGTAACTAAAAAATATTCCTTGATCAGATTTGCTA
The DNA here is from genome assembly GCA_036873735.1 of Pouteria campechiana. Classification (NCBI taxonomy): domain Eukaryota; kingdom Viridiplantae; phylum Streptophyta; class Magnoliopsida; order Ericales; family Sapotaceae; genus Pouteria; species Pouteria campechiana. The sequence continues at coordinate 21,433 of JAYJMB010010182.1, forward strand.
TTAAATTTTCCAAGGTTTTCTTCGCCATTGTTAAGAATAAAGCACTTACAACCAAAAGTATAAATATAAGAAATATTTGGTTTCTTGTCATAGTATAATTCAGATGGAGTTTTGTCGAGTATGAATCTAGCAAAGATTCTATTAATAATATAGCATGTGGTGTTCATTACTTTAGCCCAAAAATACTATGGTAGGCTATATTCACTCAACATTGTCTTTTTCATCTCTTGCAAGGATCTATTCTTCTTTTTTGCTACTCCATTTTGTTGGGATGTTCTTGGTGTCGAAAAAGTTTGAAGAATTCCATTATTTTTGCAAAAATTAGTGAATCTATGATTTTCAAACTCTCCACCATGATCATTCCTTATGGCAACAATGTGAGAGCTTTATTCATTTTGTACACATTTGGTAAATACTTCAAAGAATGAAAAAGCTTCATCTTTAAATGCTCAAAATATTACCTAGGTAAATCTACTATAGTCATCCACAATGACATATGCATAATAATTCCTTCCAAGACTTCTAGTTCTTATTGGTCCAACTAAATCCATATGTAGCAACTAAATGGGTTTTGTTGTATACTTCTTTGTTTGACTTAAATGATTCTTTTATTTGCTTGCCTTTCATGCAAGTATCACAGAACTTATTATCAAATTTGAGTTTTGGTAAGCTTACAACTAAATTTTTATTATATAATCTTTAAGTCAGATTTTTATTAGCATGTCCTAGCCTTCTGTGCCACAACATGGGTTCATTGTCATTCACAACAAGACACTTAGTTCAAATATCAGAAAGATCAACCAAATATATATTTCCATGTCTTCTGCCATACACTATTATTGATTGAGACTTATCCAATATAGAATAGAGTTGAGATTCAAATACAACTTTTTTATCACAAAACTGACTTACACTAAGAAGATTGTGTTTTCATCATTCTATTAGAAGTACATCTAAAATTATAGTAGATAGTGGTTGGCTGATCTTACCAATCCCAATTACTCTACCTTTACCATTATCACCAAAGGTTACTATTCCACCAGATTTCATTTTTAGCTCTATGACCAACTCCCTATTCCCTGTCATGTGCCTTAAGTGACCACTATCTATATACCACGTGTTGCTCTTTTTGGCTCCCAAGCACACTTGCATAGATAAAGTTAAGTCTTAATTTTTAGTACCCATTTGGGAATGGGTCTAGGTGGGTTAGTTGCAGATAGCATTGGTACCCATTGTTTCTTAGGCAATACTATTTTAACTAAAAGAGTTTGGGTTGCATTTAGTACATTTGTGATTGTCTTTGTAACCCAAATTGTAGTCTATCTAGGTTTGAATTTTCTATGTTACTGCTATCCACTTATTTTCTTTGGTTTCATTCTTAATAGAGTGGAAGTCACTGTCTTTTTTAGAGCATTATTTTTAGCTACTACTTGCTCAAGTATGCTATTAGCGTTATTTTTACTATTGAGCTTGAAATTTTCTTCCTTCATTTTCGAGCATTTATTTGTAATTCTTTTGAGCTTATTTTTAGTCTCTTTGTACTTCTCTTAGTCTCTTCCTTCATCTAGCGTTTCTTTATGACTATGAGTTTCAGAATCAGAATTTACTTGCTCTTCATGGATTACCATAAAACTAATTCCCTTATGAAGTTCTTCTTAAATACTTTTGTTTGGAGAGAGTTGGCTAATTTGAGCTTCATGTTCTTCTTTTTCTTCACTCTCACTTTCATTTATTACATTCTCTAGCATCTCCCATGCTACTAGAGCTTTCTTTTTCTTCTGAAATTTTTTGCTTGTTCTGTTGTTCTTCTTGTTGTTGTTGTTCTTTCTATCAAAATATGAGTTGTACCTCTTATTTTGTTGAGCATTTTATCTTTTGTCTAGTTCTATACAATCAAACTTCTTGTGTCTAGGTTTCCCACAATTGTAACAGGTGGGTAGTTATTTCTTTTTATCATTTCTTCCAAAATTATTCCTTGAACTATTTCCAAACTTTTTCTTTTTTAGTATGATTTTGAATCTTCTTGTAATCATTCTCCTCATCTTCTTCTCCACTTATGGATGCATTAGTTTGGTATTCATCATTCTCTGACTCGGCTTGAAGAGCAATTACTTTTTTACCCTTTGGTTCTTTTGTATTTTTCTGCTTCATTAACAGCTCATGAGTCATAAGAGAACCCATAAGCTCTTCTAGAGTCATTATGTCCAGATTCCTTGCTTCCTAGATTGCTGTCACTTTGGGCATTCATTGCTTTGACAAGGATCTCAGAATTTTCTTTACCATTTTGGGCTCTGCATACTTTTCTCCTAGATTTTTCAATTTTGTTATCTTTTAAAATCTTCCAAACATGTCTAAGATTAACTCTGCCTCCTTCATGTTGAAAGCTTCATATTCCTGCACAAGAAGATTTATCTTAGTTTCTCTTACTTGTTTTGTGCCTTCATGTACAACCTCTAGTTTTTCCCAGATTTCCTTTGTTACATCACAAGAGGATATCTTGTCAAACTCATAAGATGTAAGAGTGTAGTAAAAGTAGTTCTTTGCCTTAGCATCTTTTTTAGCTGCCTCAGCAATGTATTTATCATCAGTGTTTAGGACAATCAGTCCATCTTTGATGGTTTTCCATAGCTAATAGTCTGAGGCAATCAAGAAGTTTTTCATTCTCATCTTCTAGTATTCATAGTTTATGTCATCAAATAGTGGAGGTCTGGAAGTGGATTGACCTTCAACAGAAGTGTTGTGGAAATAGTTGGCCATTGAGATCTCTTCACAAGTTATATAAATAGAATAATAAGGTATAATAAGTGAAGGCTACTCTAATATCAATTGTTGGTTCCGTTCAGATGGTGACTTAAGAGGAGGGGGATTGAGTCTTTAAAATTTTTTGGCCAGATAATGATTAAAGTGCAAGGATAGACTGATAACACAATGCACTTAGACTGGTATTTTTATAGTGGTTCGACCCTTCACTTGGGATCCTACTTCACTTCTCTAAGTTAGACTTTTCTGCTAAACTCAAGTTCTACTAACATCTTTTTTGATCAGTAACCTCCTGATCAAACAAATACACTTGTTGGTTTCCAAGCTCACCAACTAACTTATACAAATACCAAGCAAGTATCCTACTTGCTTTTACTACATAGATGTAAGTCCTTAACTTGCAAAAATATGCAAAAATAAATATGTACAAATATTAATGCCTCTAACAGGCTAATTTTGTATGAAGTTCAAAAGTAATAAACATAGTTGATATAATCATAAAGCAATAAGATTCAATCTTCATAAACAGTTGAATGGATGACTTTGAATGTTTCTTTGAATGAACTTTAATGGAGTTAAAATCATGGAAGAAAAGCCTTAAAGACTTAGTAAATGCTTTCTTTTATTTCTCAAAATGATCCCCTTGATTTCTTCATTCTTTCTTCTTTTATATTGGAACCTCTAACTTTCTCTGTTGTGGTAGGTGAGAATCATTTAATGCATAGAAATGTTCAAATTTATAACTGTTGTACTTTTCAGCAAGGTTTTGAAGGCTATGAATTAGCATCAGATTCTCTAACCTTTTAAGTGGTATGAACTTTCTCGCAAGCTCACACATCGCCATCTCTTTGGATGCACCAAAGATATGTTTTGGAGGCTCCGAAGTGGTACAACAGTAGCGACTCATGTTGAGTTTGTAAGAACTAACTCTGAAGGAGTTCTCTGTCTCTAACGAGCTTAACCTGCAACTCCGAAGGAACTAACTCCAAACTCCAAATATCACTTGGCTTTGAAGTACTCTTTTTCTAACTCTAATAAGTCATATTCACTGAAGAATTTCTTATTATCTCCTAAGGCTTTCGTCATTTTCTCCGAAGCACCATGTCTTGACTCCGAAGCAATGTTGCTGACTTTAAAGTTATCACATTTGTATTTCAGAGGGCCTTTACTAACTCCGAAGGTCATTAGCTCCTTACTTTTGAAGTGCTTCAACTGACTCCGAAGGTTATGAGCTTGTGACTCCAAAGATTGTGAGCTCGTGACTCTGAAGAAATCAGTCTAAACTTATTTTTCTTTGTCTCCAAAGTGGTCCAGTGGCTCCAAAATGCTTTTGCTGACTCCAAAGAAAATTTTCCACTGTGTCCAAAGTATTTGAGCAACTCTGAAGTTGTCTCTGAAGTTTCCTTAAGCTCTGAATTATTTGTTTTCTTCTTTTAAGTATATTTATGATTTATATACCTAGTTTTCTTAAGCATTTACTTAGTTTCTTCCTTTAAGCATCATGAACTTTATTCTCAAGATTAGATTGGAAAAATATTTTTGCAAAATACTTGAGAATGAATTTTTAGTACCTTAATGTTTCGCTGATGTTTTTTCTCATCAGCAAAACATGATTGGCTAAGAATGTTCATCATCAAAATCAAGCTATATAATAGTGTATGTTCAACATTGTCATCATCAAAAAGGGGAAGATTGTCAGAATTATTGTTTATGATTTTGATGATAACAAAACTTTTATTAAGATAAGAAATATGTATGATAGAATCTCTAACAATCATATTCACAATTGTGAATTAATAAACGTTAATTGACATGAACACATAACTATGAATGTTTAATTTTACAAGCATACATTCTTTACATTATAGTGTGTATAATATTAATTGTTCCTTCGTGCATAAATTTGTAAAATCATACTAAGCACCATAATTACTTAAGCTTTCAAATTATGTACTTAATAAAGTTGTATGTAATCCTTACTTTAACATGATTAAGTCACATAAGAAAAGATACAATTTGTTATTATATATGAAAGATAACAATGTAGCATGTGCAAAAAAGTTCAAGTGCAGGATTATGATCATCTGCAACAAATTAACACAACTATCTACTATGTTTCAAAGAAGCTGAATGAATGAAAATGTGGCAAAAGTAGAAGAAGAAAACAAAAGGTTTGGAGAAAAGCAACAAGAAAGGTTGCATTGTCTAAGAGAAGCTTCCATGAATAAAGTAAGGGAGAAAACAAGGTTTCAAAGATGCACTACAACAAGTCTGCGTCATCTATTAACCACAATGAGAAATTTTTACATACAAATGCAAGATAGATGCAATTGAAGACAAAGCCATGGTCGAAAAGCATAAAGTTATTCAAAAAATTAGAACTATCTACACCGACCAGATAAGTTTATCTAAGATAAAAAAAGAAGAAGAAGCTCCATCAAATACTCAGACAAAGGGAGAAAGAAGAAATTATCGACCAGACAATCATGCGGAAAGAGAAGAAAAATTTGTCTAATCAACAAAGTTAGAAGAGTGGATTAGTTTGAGACAAAAAGGAAATATGAACAAATAAGGGAGTGCAACTTCATCTAAGCCAAGATAGATAAATGAAGATTAAACATAGTGCTCTTCTCACATAGTGCTCTTCCAAAGAAAGGTGCTCGACATTTCTCAGCTCTTTACATAGCACACCTTCATATGTTATATATGTGAACTGAACATTTCTCTAGCTTTCTCAAGTTCCTTAAATTCACATGCTTAGAAATAAGCAACTTTTTAGATATATCTTTAGGAACGCTGATTTCTTCTAACTTAAAATTTGGATCTTCAAAAGCAATTAAATTTCAATACTTGATCCAAGGGTGCCTCATGAAAAATACTTCTTTAATTCATCCGAGATCAGATTTACAAGAAACATCATTATTTCTACTTGTAAGGCATCTCATTATGAAACTTGAATAGAGTGGGGTAATCTAAAATAGATATCATTTTTCATGCTCACTCAGACTACAATCATTCAATCATGTTTAAAAATTTACAAGCCTTTTGTATGGCTTATTATCATGCCCCGCTAGATTTCTTCACTTTTAGGGTGGGGTGCTCTGCTCAAAATTCGGCAGATCCTAACCTAAAATATTAAGGTATAACCTATATAATATTTATCAAATAAAATAAACCAATGATATTAATGCTAAAATACACATGACTATACTCCCACAACCCAAGACCTAGGTGAATCATGATGGCACTCTACATCTTTCTAATTTTACAATTTCAATTATAATATAATAAATAATTCACTAAGACATGCCTTTACACCACTTATACATCATTTGAGATCTCATGAATACAAACATACAAATACAGTTAAAATCTGCAATTTCAACTCATTATATCAAAATTTAATTGTCTTCAAATCCTACTTTTTAGTACCAACTCACAGTTGGAATTCTTTACTTGACCTGCCAGCTAAAAAAATATAAATAAGAAGGCATGAGTCCGGGCAACTCAGTAAGTAGACATGATTCAAAAATAATAATGAATCAAAATAGCATGTTCATAACCAACACATAAATTTCAAATCCAATATAATCAAAATCTATACTCATGAAACCCTCATTTACAATATCAATTCAATCTCAAATGATTGTATTCAATCATGCCAATATACTTCATTTATACATATTCAACTTTATCAATTTCTACAAGTCATAATATCATTTCTATAAATCATTCTCACTATTCCTCAACAATCAAATAACCTTCCCATAAACAAAACATTATATATTCCAAACCAAATACATATCAAAAATAAAGAAATATGGGATATGCACTATCCCCAACCAAAACACAAATGCCCAGTTAAACAAATGACATATTTCATATAGCCAAAAGAAAGAGCCTACTTACATTAGTGTAGAATTATATCACCACACTAAAACAATTCTTTAAATTCTTTGATTCCAAATCCAAGCTCAATTGGACCTGCATATATCATATATGTCATAAATTCAAGCCCACTTTGTTTCTTATTGAAGCAATTCCTCAAACATATAACATGCATCGCTTAACTTAACATTTTCATTAAGACATAACCTCTAAATTCCATTTCTAGTTATACACAATCACTTTACAACTCAATTAACATTGAATTCACCATAACACTAAGTTAATTGAGTTCCTAATCCATTCCAACCATTTCAAAATGTCATTATATATGAAATTCCCAAATTATTATTCAATTATATTATTATTTTCTTCATCGATCACAACATAATTTGATTTTCTCATGTCTCAAGCATGTCAAAAACACTATAATTAACCAATTAATCATCTTCCTCATGATTCTCACATCAATCCATATCCAATCCCCTAAAAAATTTACTGTTCACAGTTTACTTCAAACCCTAACAGAGCAAACCCCAAATATTCATGCCCAATTCTGTTCTAAACTACTATTATGCATGGATTAATCGTTTCCCCTATGGTTTTATACATGAATCCCTACCAATTTGCCCAAAAAATCACTATTTTATAGTTCACGTGAAACCCTAGTTAATAGAAAATCATAATTTTAGTTTATAGAAATAACTTATTGTGAAATATGAGTGTCTTCCATTCATGAATGAAAATCTACTTTCAAAGATCCAAGTAGCACCATCCATTTGCACCAAACAGCATCTTCTTCTCCAACCCACAAACCCAATTGTTGGGTTTTATTATCTTCATCAAAAAACAATGGATTCTCACGTAAAATAGGGATCCCCTAGCTAAATCATGGTGGAATCATGGTAAAAAAGGTCTAGGGCATGATTTTGAGGCATGGGAGAAGAAATAAAATAGAAAATAATATAACAAGATGGGTTTGAGGGTTAAAAAGTTGTATTTTTCTGGTGCTCCGATGCGTCACAAAACTCTTACCACAATAAAGGAAAGTCTTGCCGCGACAAGGACTTGCTGGACGGCCAAAAAATGCACTTTCAGAAGCCTTGCCGTGGTAAAAAAATACCTTGCCATGGCAGATAATTGCCTTTCTATGGCAAGGTCCTTCTGTATGCCCCAAAAGTGGTTTTTCTGGAGCCTTGCCACGATAGATAAAAGCCTTCTATGTCAAGGAGATTTTATCCCGACACAGTGTTACTAATTTGAGCATAACTTTCACATACGATGCCCAAATGGCCTATTTTTGAGGCATTGAAAGATAACTTCATTGGATACAACTTTCATGCTAATAAATATTTCCAAATTAGCCCCTAAACATGTCAAAAAGTTCAACAAACTTGACCCATCTCATTCATCTCATTATTTTTCAGTCATTTGGAACAGTTTCAATGTATTAGCCATAACGTCCTCATATGACATCGGAATTGAATGATTTTTCTTCCATTAGACAGATAATTTCATATATACAACTTATATGTTGAACATTATTTCAAATTAATTCATTATCCATGTTAAAATGCAATCACAATGACCCCTTTTTCAAATTCAGCTTTTACACTTATGAAAGATCACCACAGCTTCATTTTTACATAAAATATTTCAAATCTCCAAATAATCACTTCACACACATCACATGTATGAAATAGGAAATGTTTCTAATATTCACCACTTTATTTGGGGTCAATTTCCAAAAATACCTATTTAGTTCTTCTTACTGATCATTTTCTACTATAAACAACTCCATAGGCGATCATACCACAAAGAAAAAGTATTCAAATCCTGCCTCTCAACTCCAACCCATAGTTTGGATTCTTTACTTGACCTGTCAACTAAAAAATAAAATAATAAGGCATAAGTCTGGGCAACTCAATAAGTAGGCAAAATAAAAAAAATTAATGATCAATAATCAGGCACATACATATTCATATCATATTCAAAACATGTATAGTTTCTGTTCCAATATACATATCATTTACATTTGCCTAACCATCCCCATTCATCTACATGTTCATATAACATAATAATTTCATTCTTATTTATCAACACAAGATAATCTCTATCCTAAATAGTTATCAAACGATATAACAATATCATATGATAATTTAATTCATGTAAACATATTAATAAGAAAAACATATCTCTGAATCCAAACGTACGTGTTAATGACAAATGGGATATCTACTATCCCTAAACAAAACATACAAGCCCCATTTCAAATAAATGGGTTAATTCGTTATAACACCTGAGGGTGTTAATTTTGAGGTAATTATGTGTTTGAGCACATTATGGTGTCATTGAGTGTTAAAAATGAAGAAAATTTTGAATTTAATTTATATTTTGAGCACAATTTTATGAGAACATGAAGCTAAAAATGATATAGGTGTGACTTGTACTCAAATTTTGACACAAAATATGAATGATTTAGAAAAAGTGTCCAACACGATAGCTGTATCTTTTTAAATTTATCTTACAATGAATCAAGAATTACATGAATTGGATATCATATGAGAAAGTTATAGATAAATACTATGGATGTCTTTAGAATTTTAAATTGGGTTAAAACAAAAGGCATCACTTTGTGGGAAAATTACTCATATTTGGAGATCAAATTAGAAAAAGTGAGAAATGTAAATTATAGATATTGAAATTATGTCCCAAACACATTAAAAATCATGCAATTCCAATATCGTATGGGGGATATATGGCTGATTTACGTAAACTACTCTGGGATAGCAGCAAGTTAGTATTGCGGCACTGAAATCTTGTGTAGCGGCACTAATCCAAAAATGGGAAATGGGCAGCGAGTTTAGTGCCACGGCATGGTGCCACAACACTGGGTTTCGATGGTGATTGGAGCACCGAAAAAACATGATTTTAAAAAGGGGTCTAAACCCTTTTCTTCTTCATTTTTTTCCTGCCCTTCCCTACTCATCCCTACCTTAAAACCCACTTATTCCCATGCCATTTTCACCCCATTTTGATGAGATTTAGCTAGAGGATTCTTATTTTTTTTTTGTGGGAAATTCCTTATTCTTAATGAAGATAATGACAACCAACTGTTTGGTTCGTGGATTGGGGAAGAAGACACTATTTAGTGCATTTGGTGGAAAGTATTGAGCTTGGATTTTAGCTTGGAAATGAAATCCATGCTTGCAATTGAAGATAAGTTGATTTTTCCTAATTTAATTTGTCATTTTAGCTTTTTTAGGGTTTCTACCCATCCATAAATAATGACTTTTTGGGGAAGATGATAGGGTTTTGTGGTTTAAATCATGGGGGAAATGATGTAATCATGTTTGATGATGTTTTAGACTCTAATGGGATAAGAGAATTATGATTTTATTAAATTAGGGTTTCATGCTAGCTGTGTGTAACACCTGTGGTGTTGAAATTTGGGGAAAAAATTTTGTATTTTAGTAAAGTGAGGAATTGAGGTGATACACAGTATTTTATAAAGAAATTACTATGGAAGACTGAATGGAGTGACATGAACCCAAGTAATGATGTTAAGTAAAGTCATATATATGACTTGAATGACTAATGTAGCATGATTATTATATATATTGTAATGTGTATGAGATATTGAATCGAAATTTTGAGATAGTTTTGGAATTTTGAACTATTGAGTTAAATGTTCAAGTAAAAAGAACTCAATAGGTGATTTTCATAAAATCATAGAAATTTCAATGAACGAATAGCCTCATATGATGTTTGAGTTGATTAAAATTTGCCTATGTGGATATAGATAGAGTTTGATGCTTGAAATTCATAAATTTCATCAATTTAAATTATATAACGACTATAAGAAGAAAAAGAACTTAAATGATGAATTTAGGAAAAAGCATATCTATGATCAATGTGAATGGCCTAAAATAGTTATTATATATATTATAATTTGTGTAAAACATTAATTTGCATATTGAATGCATTTTGGAATGAAAATAGCATATGGAGTCACTTATAGCAGAAAATTCGGTTAAAAAGAATTAAATAGATGATTTTTGGCAATTGACCTCAAATGAGGTGGTGAATAGCGTGGTCATATTCCACTTCATGCTATAATATGTGGTAAGTGATTATTATAATGTTTGAAGTGGTTTATGTGAAAGGGGACCATTGGTAATTTTTAAAAGTATAAATTCTAAAATTTAATAACCCTGATAATGGATGGGTTATTACTTGAGTTTGGGAGTGAGATTTAATTACTTGAATGATCATTTTGGGATGATTATGCATGAGAGTAATGAAAAATAAAATGATTAAAAGTTTAGTAATTATAGATGAGAGAAAAAGCAGAAAATTTGGAAGAAAACTAAAGGAGCACAAGTTTATATTATGAAAATGTTGAATTTAAAAAAGTGGTCATTGTGATTGAATTTTGACATAGATAATGGACTAATTTGAAATAGTGTTCAACATAAAAGTTGTATATTATGAAATTATCTATCTAATGGTAAAAAAATCACTTGATTTCAATATTATATGAGGAAGCTATGACTAATACACTAAAATTATTCCGGATGACTAAAAAATAACAAGATTAACGAGATGGGTCAACTTTATTTAATGTTTTTACATATTGAGGGGCTGATTTAGAAAATAAAATTTAACATGAAAGTTGTTTCCCTTGAAGTTATCTTTTCAATTCCTCAAAAATTAAGTAATTTGAACATCATATGTAAAATTTATGATCAAACTACTAATGCTATGTTAGGATAAAATTTTCCTACCATGGCAAGGCTTTAGAAAATCATTTTTGGGCATCCAACAAGTTCATGCCACAGCACAACTTTTCCCTGCCATGACATGGCTTTTCCCTGTCATGGCATGGATTCAAAAGTGCATTTTTTGGCCTTTCCAGCAAGTTCATGCCACGGCATAGTTTTTCCCTGCCGCGACATGGGTGTGGTGTGTCGGAGCACTAGAAAATCTAATCTTTTTAAGCCTAAACCCATTCTATTTTCATTCAACCATTTTATTTCTTCCCTAATGCTATTCTCATATCCCTAAACCCCATTTAGCTAAATCCTTTGCTTGCTTTGCTATAAATCATGAGGATTTAGATGGATAATTAAGCTAGCATGCCTCTAGCTTGGGTTTTTGAAATTTGGACGGTGGGAAATGGAAGAAGATCTAATTTTGGGTGATTGAAGGAAGTTACATGAAGTTTTGAACAAGGATTCTCATGCATGGGTGGAAGACATGCCTAGATTCCATGGTAAGTCATTTCTACCATATGAAATTGTACTTTTGGATTGTTAGAGTTTTATGAATTTTGTGAATAGTGAGTTGTGGGAAGAAATTGATATGGGTAATCATAGGGAAAGTGACTAATGGATTAATTACCATGAATTAAGAGTGATTTAAACTTGGAAATCATGATTGTTGGCTTGTTAGGATTTTTTAAATAGTGACTTTTGGAGAATTTTATGAATTATGTGAAATTGACATGGGGAAATTGATTAATATCGAAATTATGATGTTTTAGAACTTGTATGGAGTAATTTGGACTAGTGTAATCAAATTTTTGATTATGAACTAATTAAGGGTTAAAGAGGGATTTTGTTTATAGGCTATGAGAGTCATGTATTGATTATATTAAAGGCATAATTACAACCTAATTGAACTATTCTTAAGATTAAATAAGTGTTAATTATGCGGCATGATGAGTATGTATTGCTGAAAATGAAATTCCCTAGTAATCCATCATTAAAATACTATGAATTACATAGTGTATATGATATGTTAGATGAAATGCTTTAATGAATAGATATGTATTAAATCAGTTAGATTTGTGAAATTTGATGTATATTACATGTACAGGCTCATTAGAGATGTAATGGAAAGCTCAAAGAGTTATGGAACTTCACGAGTTATAAAATAAGTAAGCATTTTTTTCATACTAGTTGGCTAGGGATAATGTTTATCCCTATTGATTTGAAATTCTAGGCATGTTTTGCTGATTGCATGGGTATTAGCCCATTTGTATGAATTTGGACATTTATACTTAATTAGGGATAGGAAATGTCCCATATTTGTTTAAGATTGAGATTGTTTGGTTTGTTAGGGATATTGAGTATCCCTTAGATTAGAATATTTGATGTTTTGGGTTGATATCGATATCTAATATGAGGGATAGAAAGCATTCCTTTGTTGAATATTTAATTTGAAGTTTGATGCAATATGAGATTGATTGGTTGGATGAGGATAGCATGGATCTCTTGTTTGGTATGAATTGATGAACATATGTTTGTTGTGATTGTTTATAATGATGAATATCAATTGTTTGATATGAAATGTGCTCATTATGAATTAACTATTGTTTATAACATTTGTCTACTTACTAAATTGCCTGGACTTATGCCTTCTTGTTTTTATTTTTAGTTGACAGGCTAGGTAAAGATTTCTCAAATGTGGATTGGGATTGTTAAGCAAGATGGAAGACTCTTTAATTATAGTATTTTGATTTATAATTGGTTGTATATTGTATTATATTTAAAGGATTCAAATATTGTATAATAAGATATAATGGCATGCCTAGTGATAAACATACATGATATTTTTATGAATTTGTATTATTGCCATCATGGGGCATAGCAGGTTCTGGGTTGTGGGTAAGTTGGGCCAGTGGGGCCAATTATGATTGATTTATAATGATTGGAAATTATACAGGTTTAGACTTCATGTGTATTAATATTAGAAGTTAATTTGATAAATGTATATTAGATTTAGAATGATGATTGTGATTGATGTATATCAGGTGTGGTTAAACCCTAATAATTTAGGTAATAGTCTGTCCATTTTTCTTTAGCAACAAGTCAAGTTCCAAAATAGAACTTGAGCACCCCACCCTAAAAGTGGAGAAATCGAGGTAAAAAACAGTACAAAATGGTAAGTCAAGCATCGGAAAGCAAGGCGTGACACCATGAATAGTGGAAAACTTAGGGAATTTCATGAATTATATGTAAATCGTATGGGGGAAATGGGTAATGGGTTGAATTTCATGGTTTTTGAATGATTTAGATATAAGAAATCTCATTTTTAGTTGTTGTTCATAACTTATGAAAATTGTAAATAGGGGATTTTGTGTATTAAGTAGTTAAGTAGTTAATTAAGCAAGCTAATGACATAATTAGCATATTCTCATAGTTAATTATACATTAATTGTGTTGTATGTGAAGTGCATGGATGGAGATGAAATCCATATGATATGTTATATAGAATTATTATAATTTTAAGTTATGTATATGAAATATGTTCAATGAAATGCCCCATTAAGCAGTAAATTATGTGCAAAGGGTTCGATTATAACCCTAAGACCTAATGGAGTGGAATGGGGATTAGTTTATTTGGAATATAATTAATGATTAAGAAGGTTGCTTGAAAATAAATTGTATCATGTTAAGAAGGCAAGTAGTTTGCTACATTATTATGCAATTGAATAGATAAATCATGCACCAGAAAGGTTTATAGAATTACTAATGGAATGATTAATGGTAAAACATAATTCATTAACTTGAAGGGAATTAGAGTTACATATGTAAATGAATTCGATCATTGCTTGTGCAAGATCATTTGAATATGGATGGGAAGCTGGAGAGCTTAAGGTGTTATTGGAATTGAACCTGCTTAAGGTAAGTAGGCTTTGTTTTCTTACGTGCATGTGTGATTGTAGGACATGATGGGGATATGGATTATCACATTTGTTTATAATCTGGGCTTGTATGTTTTGGTTGGGGATATTGAATATCCCATAGAATTGTGTTAAAATGTATATTTATGTTCTATAACTATGTTTGTAATTTTAGATTTTGAATATGAAGATATGGATATTGAAATATATATAGTGTTGGATATTTTTAAAATTGAATGTTAGGATTATTACATTGCCGATCATTAATTGTCAATCATGAGAGATATCTTCGAATCAAACGATATGAAATAATTGATATATTGTGATGTTGAGTATGAATGATATAGATTCTGGATTAAACATGACATATCATCGATAATTGTTTAATGATTATAATTTTGTTTATTTAACATGCCTACTTACTGAGTTGCCTGGACTCATGCCTTTTAATTTATATTTTTAGTTGAAAGGTTAAGTGATGGAGCCCAAGGAGAATAATATTTATTATATTCATTGAATTTGTATTTGGAAATTTCCTTTATTGTGTTTGTAATAAATTTGAGCATGAATGTAATTGAGAGTATATATATATATATATGTATTTGTTGAATTGTAATCAACTAATCTTAAATGATGTAAATAAGTCTTAATGGCATGTCATTGGAATGTATTTATGATTTTGTATAGGTGGATATAAATTCCCATTAGATATGATGCCATCATGATTCACCTAGATCTTGGGTTGTGGTAAATGTGTGTATGTTTTAGAATTTATATTGATGCTTTATTATATTTGATGAATAATTGTACAAGTTAAACCCTAATAATATAGGGAATACTCTATCCATTTTTCTGTAAAAACTAGTCGAGTTCCAAAATGGGACTCGATGATAGGTGAATTTCATTCAATTATATCATGCATGTTCAAACTTAATTAATTATGAATCCTTGATAAATTTAGATGAATTTAATATGAATTTATTGATTTCTCTAGGTGGATTGAAGATGGTGTTTAAAGTTGGAAAGGAAGACAACTTGCAAAAGAGCAACAAAGGAAGTAAGATGTGGATAAAAAAATCCACGACACAGCATCCCAAAGCATGATACGACATCAAACACTCGGCAATGCACATTTTGGAGGAGCAGAAGATTTCATGCCATGGCGTGGAATTCCACTCTGTGGCATAAGCCCCATCCAGATTTTCAGCATGTTTTTCAGCTTCCTTGTCCCTTAGATTTTAAGGCAATGAGAGAGGGTTTGGAGGGGATCTTTTAGCATTCGTTTAGGGTTAATTTTAGGGTTCTTTGGGTGCAACTTTGGGAGATCTTAGAGAGAAAAGAAGGAGAGTTTTCAAAGAAGCAAGGAGGGAGAAGAAGATGGCCTATATTTTGTTGAGCTTTGTGAAGGGAGTAGTTTCCTTTTATGCACTAAATCTCTCTTCCTAGGGTGAAGATGTAACCCTCTCTGATACATTTTATTATTTGGGATTGTTGGCTCTTTAATGCAAATCATTTATTTTCATTCATTGAGTTATTTGCTTTCATTTGGTTTGCTATATTTCTTGATCAATAATATCATGAATCACATCGATTATCTAGGATGGTTAAGGCACACACCATATGCAAAATCATGATCACCATTAAATAAAATGGATAGGTGATTATGGTACACACCTAATGCTAAACCATCCTATTTGATTCATGTGTTCTCAAGCTTAATAGGTTTTCACCTCAATTACACTACACACCATAGGTAATTGGAACAAGTGAAAATACTTGATTTAAACCCACATACCTAATGATAATAATCTCACATCAGATAGAATGAATCCAAGTTATATATTAAATCAAATGTCCCAATAACAAAGAGTATCATTGAGTGGTGAAATCAGATCCCTAGACCCTTGCACTTTGTTGATCTCACCTACATTACCCATAGCTATTTGATTTCTGCAAGTTTATTCAAGTTATCATCCATACTTGCTTAGATTAAATCACATTCCTTTAAGATAATGATAAGTCAGTAACTAAAGTTAATTGAATTGGTTTGAACATTCTCTATGGGATCAACCCTTGCATTGCACACTCTACTGCTATACACTCATGCACTTGCGAGGATTTATAATTTGAACCATCACTCGAGCACTCCACCCTAAAAGTGGGCAAATTTAGGTAAAATCACAATGAAAAATGGAACATCGCACATCGAAAAGTGAGGCATGACAGAGTGGTATCAGAGCCTAGGACTTATCTGTGTGATAAGTCCCAACTCTAAGTGATAAGTCTAAGACTTATCTATGTGATAAGTCCAAAACTCTTAAGTGATAAGCACAAGATTATGATGGCAATAGGGTATTAGAGATAGGAAATGAAATGCCATAGGAACTTTAAGAACATTGAGTTACAAAATAATTTGATGGCGTGAGTAAGGAAATGAATGGCATGGAAGTGATAGTGAATTGATACGATATGATTAATTGATATGACTATGCATGAATGATATCCATATGAAATGAATATAAATGATACTTATGACTTGGCCTAATATAGCGGATATCAATATGAAATGATTATGATTGAAAAGAGCATATATATTGGTGAAACATTGTAAGTAATGTTCATAATAGTGTAGGGGAAGCATGGTGGTGCTTACATGCATCTTGTGTGCATGTTGGGATGTAACTGAAATCGAAATGATGAAACTGTGAAGTTTTAGAAATCTAAATGTGGTTTCGTACGTTTAATTGATTTGCAATGGAATCATTGGATTCTTGTGGTTAAACAAAAATTGTATGAACTTGATTAGTTATTTGATTATTATGATTAGTTGATAATATATTGCTTTGTTAACATATGGGTTCCTTGATGAATAGTTGTGATGAATGATATGTTTATATATATGATTGAATAACTTCATTTGTGACTGTGTTGATTTGAATGAATTAGCATATGTGTCATAATTGTGTTATTTAAAATTGAATTTCTATGGGGATGAAGTAAGTTGTTTTGACTGATAATATGATAGATGAACATGTGTGTTTCTCCCCTCCCAAGGGTTGACATTAGATGTCAGTTATGGGTTTAAGTTGTTTTGGTTATTACAATTGATAAATTTTGTATACATGAACTATGATGAGTATGATCGAATTTTGTGATATATGATGCATTATATGAATTAAGGGAATATTTGGATGGATGGATCACAATCAACATTTAACAGATGTACATGGGCTTGGTAATTTAACTTAGTAAGAAAGTGAGATTAGCAATTGGATTAAGATTTGAATGCATGCTTAGATTGAGAATATGTTCTAAACTAACACTCGAGTGCATGCTTGGACTTGGATATCAATATGAAATGTGTAAATTTGAATTTGGACACCAATCAGAATATTATTTGTATGTATTTAGGTTGGGTGTTTGTTTAAAGATTGGAGATTTATGCTGCTTGGTTGATATATGCCTAGGCATGATTATTTGATTGAGATTTGGACATTTGATTATGTGATTACTAATTACACATTTGGATAATTAATTGAGGCTTGGTTTTGGATGCCTCTTGGAATATGATTAATAGGTATTTGAAATTTGGATGATTACCAGCATTTGATCATTGCGTTTTTGAGGTTTGGATACCTACCGGGTTAGCTACTTTGGTTATTTGGGATCTCCGTCCCTCTTTGAGCTTTATTTGTTTGACGTCTCCTTTCATGGCGAAGAGTCCTAATCAGCCTATTATGGGACTCCTTTGCTTATTTAGTAGGTGTGGATGGAGAACTTACAGTCCCTGGGTTGTAGTGATAGCAAGATACTAGAGATGACATTGATTATGTTGTCGTGGATTTGGTAACATTTGTAGTCGGGGTTGTAGGGATGGACCGGATCACACCAACATTATAAGCTAGTTGAGTCCACTTGATAGTGGTTGCCACTTTATTGTGGTTCAGATCACCTTATTTGATGGTGGTTGCCACTTCAATGTAGATTAGATCATCTTGTTTCACAGTGGTTGCCACCTCATTGGGGTTTAGACCACTTTATTTGCATAGTTGATTATGGTTGCCACTTAAATGTGGTTTAGACCACTTTATTGTGGCCTACCGTGCATGGTATTGGTTGGTGATAGGCGAGATATATGTAGATTAATTGGGTATATTGGTTGGGAAATAATATAGTGATGTATTATGATAGAAGTAATATGTCCCAAAAATTGAATATATATCAAATTCTTATTTAGGAATTCTTGTTTTGTTGTATTGGCCACATGATAGTAGTTCCATTTGCACATGTGAGATTAATTTGGTGATGGATGAATGATGAGACATATATAGATGATAACATGGAATGAAATTGCATAACTTGGATTATGAGATAGTATGCATCCTAAGTATGATATTGATATTCTATAGTCATTATCTGATACTATAGTATTATTATGAGTATATATTGTTATATAGTATGTTATGGAATTTCTACGCCTTAAATTATGAAATTGCATATACGTTGTAATATGAATTGTGTTATCATCATTTGAGTAACACCCAATTGATGCATTATGTTGAAAGATGCCTTGGGAAAATGGCCTATCATACTATATTTGCTTTTGAATAGTATGATTAGGTAAAATATAGCATTGCAGATCAAAGTTGGTTTGAAATAGTGCTTGTAAATACTAAAAAGAAACAATGTTATACAAATTTGATTATTTTGACCCAAGGTGGTTGGATTAAATGGTGATTATGCTTAGTGATTATACTATGATGTATTTCATGATTTGAAGAAATTAAGTGAAAATGTTAAACGTTATGTTGAATTCTAACTATTTTGGTAAATTCCTATGAAATCAATTAAATGACCAGATATTATTAGTAATTTGTGATGATTAAAATATCTTGATATGATTGAATTATAAGTGGTTAAACCCATTGAGATGAATGCTAGTGTGAGTGAAATGTATTACAATTTTATAGCCTTTAAATAAGGTATTGTGTATGTGTTACGGTTAGTAAAAGTAAAATATCTTTGAATGATCAAATTACATGATCAAAAAGTCACAGCTTGCGTGGTAGATCATGTGGATATGGATCCACAAGATGTGAATAAATTTGTAAGCATATAAAAATGATAAGAATCGAGTGATGCTTAAAGTTTCGAGGATAAGACTTTTTGTAAGAAGAGAAGTTTGCAACACCTGAGGGTGTTAATTTTGAGGTAATTATGTGTTTAAATACATTATGGTGTCACTGAGTGTTAAAAATGAAAAAAAATGAATTTAATTTATATTTTGAGCACAATTATATGAGGATATGAAGCTGAAAATGATACAGGTGTGATTTGTACTCAATTTTTGGCACATAATATGAATGATTTAGAAAAAGTGTCCAAAATGAAAGTTGTATCTTTTTAAATTTAGGTTAAATGAATTAAGAATCACATAAATTGGATATCATATGAGAAAGTTATAGCTAAAATACTATGGTTGTTTCCAGAATTTTAAATTGGTTTAAAAGAAAAGCATCATTTTCTAGGAAAATTACTCATATTTGAAGACTGAATAAGAAAAAGTGATAAACATAAAAGTTATAGAAATTGAAATTATCTCTCAAATACATTAAGAATCATACAATTCTGACATTATGTGAGGGAGATATGGCCAATTTACGTAAACAACTTTAGGATGGCAGCAAGTTAGTGCCACAACATTGAAATCTTGTACCACAGAACTGATCCAAAAATGGGAAAGGGGTAGTGAGTTTAGTGCCATGGCACTGGGTTTTAGTGGTGCATTAGAGCACCAAAAAAACACAATTTTAAAAAGGGGGCTAACCCCTTTTCTTCTTCATTTTTTTCTTGCCCTTCCTTGCTCATACCTACCCTAAAACCCACTTATTCCCATGCCATGTTCACCCCATTTTGATGAGATTAGCTAAAGGATTCTTATTTTTTTCTTGATGAAGATAATGCAACCTAGCTATTGGGTTCATGGATTGGGGGAGAAGACACCATTTGGTGCATTTGGTGGAAAGTATTAAGCTTGGATTTTAGCTTGGAAATGAAAGACATGCTTGCAATTGAAGGTAAGTTGATTTTCCCCAATTTAATTTGTTATTTTAGCTTTGTTAGGGTTTCTACCCATCCGTGAACAATGAATTTTTTGGGAAGATGATAGGGTTTTGTGGTTTAAATCATGGGGGAAATGATGTAATCATGCTTGACGATGTTTTGGACTTTAATTGGACAAGAGAAATTATGATTTTGTTAAATTAGGGTTTCATTCTAGCCATGAACAGTGGAAAACTTGGGGAATTTCATGAATTATATGTAAATTGTATGGGGGAAATGGGTAATGGGTTAAATTTCATTGTTTTAGAATGAATTGGATATGAGAAATCTCATTTTTAGTTGTTTTCCATAACTTATGAAAATTATGACAAGGGATTTTGTGTTTTTAGTAGTTAAGTAATTAATTAAGCAAGTTAATGATGGAATTTGCATATTCTCATAGTTAATTATACATTAATTGTATTGTATGTGAAGTGTGTGGATGGAGATGAAATCCATATGGTATGTTGTATAGAATTGTTATAATTTAAGATATGTATATGGAATATATTCAATGAAATGCCCCATTAAGCAGTAAATTATGTGCAAAGGGTTTGATTATAACCTTAAGACCTAATGGAGTGGATAGGGGACTAGTTTATTTGGAATATAATTGATGATTAAGGAGGGTGCTTGAAAATAAATTGTATCATGTTAAGAAGGCAAGTAGTTTGATACATTATTATGCAATTGAATAGATAAATTATACACCAGAAAGGTATATAGAATTACTGATGGAATGATTAATGGTGTCTACTTGAAGTGAATTAGAGTTACATCTGTAAATGAATTCGATCATTGCTTGTGTAGGATCATTTGAATATGGATGAGAAGCTGGAGAGCTTAAGGTGTTATGGGAATTGAACTCTCTTAAGATAAGCAGGCTATGTTTTCTTATGTGCATGTGTGATTGTATGACATGATGGGGATATGGATTATCCCATTTGTTTGTAATCTAGGCTTGTATATTTTGGTTTGAGATATTGAATATCCTATAAAATTGTGTTAAAATGTATATTTATGTTCTATAACTATGTTTGTAATTTCAGATGTTTGAATATGAGGATATGGATATTGAAATATATATAGAGTGTTGGATATTTTTAGAATTGAACGTTAAGATTATTACATTGGCAATCATTAATTATTAATCATGAGAGATATATTCGAATCAAACAATATGAAATCATTGATATATTGTGATGTTGAGTACGAATGATACAGATTCTAGATTAAGCACGATATATCATTGATAATTATTTAATTATTATGATTTTATTTATTTAACATGCCCACTTACTGAGTTGCCTAGACTTATGCCTTTTAGTTTATATTTTTAGTTGAAAGGTTAAGTGATGGAGCCCAAGGAGAATAATATTTATTATATTCATTGAATTTGTATTTGAAAATTTCCTTTATTGTGCTTGTAATAAATTTGAGCATGAATGTAATTGAGTACTTATATGTGTTTGTGGAATTATATTCAAGTAATCTTAAATGATATAAATAAGTCATAATGACATGTCATTGGAATGTATTTATGATTTTGTATAAGAGGATATAAATTCCCATTAGATATGATGCCATCATGATTCACCTAGATCTTGGGTTGTGGGTAAGTGTGTGTAAGTTTTAAAATTTATATTGTTGCTTTATTGTATTTGATAAATAATTATACAATAGGGGATACTCTGTCCATTTTTCTATAGAAACTAGTCAAGTTCCAAAATGAGACTTCAGCACCCCATCCTAAAAGTGGAAAATTTTAAGTGAAATCATAGTGAAAAATGGAACATCGCACCTCAGAAAGTGAGGCATGACATTCCCATGCACTCAATCAAAACAAAAAGGGCTTACTTACCTTCTATAGACTACTTTCGCAAGCCTTCAACTTAGCCTCTATTTAGCTACTTGGATTCCACAGCTTCCCATCTGATTATTGTCCAAAGATTCCATAATGTCATTCAAACGCACTTCTTATACTAAATGAGCTCTACTCAAATGAATGTATGTCCATTTATCAATTTACCTTGTCTACATTATTAACCAACTTTGATTACCATTTATTCAATACATTAATGGCCCATTTACAATTGCAATTGACCTCACAACATATCTTATTTCTTATAAGATATCTTATCAAACATTTAAGATGCATCATTTAGTTCATACATTTTAACACAGTATCTTAAAAGAATTTCATTTCTAATCATATGCCTTAATCAAACAATAACATTCACATATAATTAACCTTAAGAATAACTCAACCAAGCTTTTAATCGAAATAATTCATGACTTACATTTTCCATACACAGAAATCTCAATTAGTTCAAAGTCAAAAATTTGATTTCACATATCCAAATCACCTCTTACAAGTCACACAACATTATAAATCATGAATTTCATATTTCCCCCATGGTATTCATACCTACATCATGAAATTCTCCAATTTTTACTATTCATAATAACCCTAACAAGCCAAAAGCATAAATTCTTATGCCCAAATCACTATAATCAATCCATTCACTTATTTCTCCCATGATTAACATAATAATTCTATCATTTTCCCCCATATTTCCACAGTTTACAACTCATATGAAATCCTAGTTAACAGAAAATCCCAATTTCGATTAGTAGAAATGACTTACCATGGAATCTAGGTGTCTCTTCGACCCATGAACGAGAATCCAAGTTCAAAGCTCCCATTAGCTACCTCCACTTGCAAGAAATAGGATCTTCTTCCATTTACCACTGTCCAAATTCTTAAAACCCAAGCTTAGAGGCATGCTTGAGTGATTCTCTACCTCAACAAGGAATTTTCTAAGCTAAAAAGGCATGAATTTGGGCTAAATGAGGTTAGAGCATGAAGTTTGGGGTGTAGGAGAAGAAACAGAACAAATAAAATGAAAAATGGAATGGAACGGAATTTTTGTGCCACGGCACAGACTCGTTGAATGCCCAAAAAATGGCCTTTCTAAATCTATGCCATGACATGGGGTTCCTGTGCTACAGCATGACATTCCTGTGCCATGGCCTAGAATGCTTGTGCCGCAGCACAAATCTACTAGATGCCCAAAAATCTACCTTGCTGAAGCTATGCCACAGCATGGAATTTTTATGCCAACATAATGTTAGTAATTTGAGATAAATTTTACATATGATGTTTAATTCACCTAATTGTTGAATATTTAGTAATCTAACTTCAAAGGATACAAATTTCATGTTAAATAATTTTTCCAAATCATCCCCCATCTATATCAAAAGTTTAAATAAAGTGACAATTGTTGGTATTTGTAGTATTTTTCTCCCATGTAGAGCAGTCTTAGCGCATTGATCATACTTCGCATTTGATATCTAAATCAAATGATTTTTTATGTATTAGAAAGATATTTTCAAGATATACAATTCTTATGTTGATAATATTTTCAAATTATTCCATTATCCATGTCAAAAGTTGATCACAAATGACCCCTTCTCCAAATTCAGCATTTTCTTCATTTTTCTCAACTTTAAACCTTGTTTTCTTTCCATTTTATTTCTTTACTATTCATAAACTCTTTTCATGAATTATCCACATGATAATGGCATAAAATGCATGATAATTTACCTCACTTTCTTGGAAATAAATCATAATTTTGTCTAACTATTTATATATTTTTTGATTTCTAAGTAACCCTCTTCTCCTTAATTCATCATTATAATCATTATAATCATACTAATAACAACTGTAATGTGTTCCACAAAATTAATACCCTAGGTGTTACACCTATTTAATGTTGGAAAAGATGAATGTTTTGAGTTTTTTAAGAAATTTCATCACAAAGTGAAAAATGAAAGTGGAACACGAATTCTTTCAATTTGAAGTGATCATAGAAAGAATTTGATAATAATCAATTCACTGACTTTTGTGTTAAACTTGGAATAACTCATAATTTTTTAGCACTTAGGACTCTATAACAAAGTGGAGTGGTCTAGAGGAAGAATAAAGTTTTAATTGAAATTGTTAGAACAATGATGATTGATGTCAATCTTCCTCATAGATTTTGGGCTGAGGCTGTAAACACTGCATGTTATATAATCAATCGAGTTTACATTCACCCAATTCTAAGAAAACTTCTTATGAATTGTGGAAAGGAAGAAGGCCAAACATTGCACATTATCATTCCTTTTGTTGTAAATGCTTTGTTTTGAATAATGGAAAAGATGACCTTGGTAAATTTCATAAGTAAAGTGATGAAAGTATATTCCTAAGGTATTCTTCTTCCAGCAAAGCATACCAAATCTAAAATAAATGAGCATACATGGTAGAAGAATTAGCCCATGTAAAATTTGATGAGACTAATTCTAGGCCAAGAAAGTTTGATGTTGTAGATGAAGATTATGAGAGATTTGATTTCCTTGAAGCATCAAAAGAAGTTCAACAAGGATCTAAAGATTTACCACAAGCTAAGTCATCACATCTTCCTGAGGAAAATATTGAAACTCATGAAGAATAGGTAAGTGAAGTTGAGTTACTAGAATCATCCCAGTCAATTCATGCTCATAGGTATCATCCAAAACACTGAAAGATACTATTTTAGATGAAAATTAGAACATAGCAATGCATGAAGAGCTAGATCAGTTTAAGTATAACAATGTGTGGACACTTGTGCCAGAACCAAATGATCAGTCTGTCATTGGCATAAAATGGATCTTTCAAAATAAATTTGATGAATCTAGGATCATTGTAAGAAAAAATCATGTTTGCTAGCATAGGGATATCCCCAAGAAGAGGGGATAGATTATGATAAGGCTTTAGCACATGTTGCTAGACTTGAGGCCATAAGAATGTTACTTGCCTTTGCATCTTTCAAATAATTTTAATTATTTTAAATGGATGTAAAGAGTGTATTCTTAAATAAATATTTCAATGAAGAGATTTATGTCAAACAACCTCTAGGTTTTGAAGACCATGAAGATCCATATTATGTATTTAAACTCACAAAAGCATTGTATGACCTAAAACAAGCTCCAAGAGCTTAGTATGAGAGAATGAGTGGGTTTTTACTAAGTAAAAAGTTTCAAAGAGGTAAAGTTGACACAACTTTACTCATTAAACATATTCATTCAAACTTTCTTATTGTACAAATCTATGTGGATGATATCATTTTTGGTTTTACAAATAAGAAGTATAGTAAGGAGTTTGAAAATTTGATGAGAAGCAAATTTGAGATTAGTATGATTTGTGAACTGACATTGTTCCTTAGATTACAGGTAAAACAAACTGAAGAAGGTATTTTCATTTCACAATCTAAATACATCAAAGAAATATTGAAAAAGTTCAAAAATGGAAAACTTAAAATGCAAGTCAACCCCTATGAGTGCAAGTGTCAAAAATAGATAAGGATGAAAGTGGTAAAAGTGTAAATCAAAGTTTATATAGAAGCATGATCGGTTCTTTGTTATATTTAACTACCAATATACCTAACATTTTGTTTAGTTTGTGTATATGTGCTCGATTTCAGTCAAATCCAAAGGAGTCACATCTTTCTATTATCAAACATATTTTTAAAATATATTATGGAAACATCTCATTTAGGATTATGGTATCCTAGAGGTTCATCATTTGAATTAGTTGGTTATTCTAATGCCGATTATGCCGGATACAAAGTAGACAGAAAAAGCACCAGTGGAACTTATCGGTTCCTAGGTAGTATGCTTATATCTTGGTACTCTAGGAAACAAAGCATAGTTGCTTTATTATCATGCTCCACTTTTCGAGGCGTAACGCTCTATTTTTCACTGGGAATTTACCTAAATTTGCCCGCTTTTGGGGTGGGGTGGTTGGGTCCCATTTTCTAAATTGCATAATTTCTATAGAAAATCAAACAGAGCCTCCCCTGAAAATGGAGTTGTTCAAACCTATACAATTATACTCCATGACATATTATATATTAACTTCAAATAAAATAGCAAAATAATTTTAAAACACATACTCTCACAATCCCACAGCCCAAGATTTGGGTTAAATCATTATGGCAATATACCCACTAAACTACATGTACTTCATCTACAAGATTAATATGACATGTCATTCCATATATTATACATCAATTGAAGTCTATTAAATACAATCACATAACTACAAATACATAATGAAATTTATATTTAAAATTTATAATACCACAATGAATAAGTCTTCAATCTTGCTCACCAATTCTAATCCATAGTTGGAATTCTTCACTTGACCTATCAACTAAAAATTAAACAAGAAGGTATGAGTTTGGGTAACTCAGTAAGTAGGCACAAATAAAAGAAATTAATAATCAATTCAAAATAGTTGATTTTGATCCAAAACATGAATAACCTCTAATAAGCATATACATTCTCAATACATAGCTATGATGCTCAATCATCAATCCAATAACATTCAATTATACTATGAAGACCCAAAATTCTTCTTATTCCAAACATATAATCATATCAATGACTAAGAACATAGATTTATCAATTAAAACCAAATGGGTAATTTCAATCATTCCCATCTAGTCAATCCATTTCATTTCAAATAAATTTTCAAATGATACCAATAACAAAGGGATATTCTCAATCCTTCACTTTTAGACATCCCTACACAAGAATAATCACATTCATACAATATCAACAACTTTACCTAATTCAATCTAAGAGATATTAGTGATCCCTAACATTTATGTCAACACAATTCAACACAAACATTTATCATCAACAAATATGGGATATCTAATATCCCCAACTAAAACAAACAAGCCCGGATTCAAATCAATGGGATATTCATTATCCTTAATCAATCATACATTCAAACAAAGCAAAGGGGTGCCTACTTACTGAATCATCATACACTCTTCCAGCTCTATTCCCTTTCATCCTTGTCAGATCATCCTGTATAGGGCAATAATCCCATTCATTTATAAACATAGCTTGAATTGAACTTATTGCTAATTGTGTCTATTTTCCAAATGTATTATTGTATTCTCATTAATATACAATCAAAATCAATGTACTCAACATATAGTTACCATTTACAACATACCACTTCAACATTAAGTCATAAATGACTTCTATAAGGGTCTTAAGATTATAATCAAACTCAAATTATCTTTCATTAAGACATTTTATCAAATGGCTAATAGGCACAATGTAAATCATATATTTCAGCAAGAGTTCAAAAGGAATTCCATTTCCAATCATATGTAATCATCATATAATATAACTGATATGTAATTAACTTCAATAATAATCTAATTAAACATTTAATGTTATCAATTTGTGACTCACATGGCCCAAACACAAAAAACCTCTTTAATCCCTAACTAGGGCATTATCATAATTTCAATTCCACTAGTCCAATTTAGTCTAAATATATTCTAAAACATGATAAACATGCCATTACAACTTTACCCTATGGTAATTTTACATAATCTATGAAATTCCCAAATTTCACGATTCCCAAACCCCATCTTAGGGTGAAGCATTATGCTTAATTTAGTTACAAAACATGCTTAAACATAAATTAAGTATTTCCCTGATGAGCCAAAAAAATAGATGGTTCGCAATAAGTCCCCGGCAACGGCGCCAAAAACTTGATGGTTGCCATAAACTCGATGGCTCAGGTTTTAAATAACCTCGCAAGTG
>JAYJMB010010193.1:0-30004 GCA_036873735.1 Pouteria campechiana
ATATTTAGGAATCAAATAGGTGCAAAAGATGAAGTATTAGGAGAATAAAATATGACATTTTGCATTCTCATCACTAGGGTTTTGGTGAATAGTAAAATTTGGGATTTTTATGAATTTGGTTGAATTAACTATAGGGCAAATGATTAATAGCATAATTGTCATGTCTTATAACATGTTTGGGTTGATTTGGATTGATGGAATCAAATAATTAACTATACCCTAAGTAGGGGTTAAAGAGGGTTCTGGTGTTTGGGTCATTTAAGTCATAAATTGGGTGTATTAAATGCTTAATTAGATTGTAGTGAAGTTAAGTGTATGATGATCATGCTCCATGAGGATTGTATATGGTTAGAAATGAAAATTTCTTAAGAACCCTTATTGTATACATTAGCTTTTAATTGTATTTTGATGAGTATTTAAGTATGCATTTCGAAAGCATATTTAGTAACAAATCGATCATAGTATATAATTCATTGATTGGAATGTATTAGTCCAAATTACGTTACGAATGAATGGAATTGTATCCTATACAAGATGATCTAAGAAGGATGAAAAGGCAGGGAGTTGGAAGGATGTATAATGAATCACTTAAGGTAAGTAGGCTTATTTTGAATATTCATTGTTAGAGGGGAATATCGATTATTCCCTTAATATATCTATTATTTCTTCCAAGCTTGTAGAATGTATGGATGGATGGGAATTATGTAATCCCAGGAATGATGATTTTAGTAGATATCTATGAGTAGGAATTAGATAAGACTAGTCTCAAATGTTTAGTGTTTTATGTAAATTCAATGGAAATAGAGATTACCCTAAATATGTGAAGATGCTTGTATTCGTAGAATAATATATATTCCTTGGTAGTTTATTTGTAAGCAAATAGGGTATATTGATATCAATAAGCATAAATAGATAAGTGATGCCAAATGACATAGATATATTAGAATTCATATGAGAAGACTTGATATAATGGAGTTGTGGTGTCTGAATGGTATAAATATAATATGTCTAGAGTGACTTGGAAGTGAAGTGATTGGATAACATGATTGATAAATGGGTTAGAATTTTGTATTAATGTATTTTATGCCTGAATGGCATTGTTTGTGAAATATTGGTGAGTAGTGCCAAGAATGGCACTAATGTGTTATGAATTATGTATTCTGCCTAAATGGCACTATTATATTATGGGATTGCCTGCATAACTTGTGATATATTAATCATAGGAATTTAAGCATGTTGATATTTTAATTATGGTCTTTTTTATTATGCTTACTTACTGAGTTACTCAGACTCATGTTTATTTATTATATGTTTTTAGTTGACAGGTCAAGCAAGGGAGCTTGAAGATATATGAAGACATCGTAAATGTTGGGATTGGGGTCCCATTATGATTTGTAGATTAAATTTAATGTGAAATTGTATCTTGTAATAAATTACCAATCATGTGTATGATTGTATAATGACATGTCTTTATGGATATAACTTAATTCAGTTATATGTATTTCCATTATGAGGCTAAGCAGGTTTTGGATTATGGGTGATTCAAGGAGTTGAATTAATGTTTTAATTTGTTATGTATACATTTATTTGATTCACATATATGTATATCAGGTTGAAATGCATGAAATACAGAGTAGACTCTGCTAAAAGTTTGGCAAATTTTCCCTTAGAAATAGGAAAAATAGTATAGTTTAGAAATACTTCCCTTAAAGAAAAGGGAAATGGTAGCATCCCGCATCGGTCCTAGTGTGGCATGGTAAAACCATATAGGGTGGAGGGTGCAGGCTATTATAGCTTATCAAATACCCACATACTTATCTTTTGATCATCCTTGAGCAAAACAGCAATCATGTTTCATGAGACATTCAAGATAATTTCTCTTAAACAATCAAGAACATGCTAGACAAATTACATATATACACATAACTCAGAAATCATTCAAAACACTTGCCAAGTAATCTCATGAATCTCATGCTTCAACAATCTCTTCATGAAGTGAAATTATGTGTGTGTGCATTAACAATCTCATTCTACATGCATGCTTTTCAATCAACAACATTCAATTTAGTGATTCTAATGATCTTCAAAAACATCCCATAAGCTTGCTTTTCATAATCCCTCTCCAGTAATGTTGACAACTAACTCTATTCACTTGGATCAATTGGGGCCTTTGTTAAGCTTGTAATGGGATATTTGGTTAACAAAAGAAAAGAAATAAGGATTCAGAAAGTAAGAGATCATAAATAAGTTGCACATGAAAGTTCACTCTCTTGACATTTTATCTAGGTTCTCTCTGTTTTATGAGTTGTATTATGACCACACCCTTAAATTTGTTTTCTATGGAGTTCATTGAAATGTGATCCCCCCCCCCCTCCCCCCCAATTAAAGATGAATCCTTACTAATTCTTTTGTTTTTGTTTATTTTTTTTTATTTTGGCATTCTTCTTTTAAACACCCCCAAACTTATCTTTATTTTCTCTCTTATACTTCTTTAACAACCATGTGTATCAAATATGTCTCTTAATGGGTCAAACATGGTTTTTCAAGCTCAAAGGGATTGGATGACAAAGCTTAAGAAGGAAAAGTTGAATAGTATTCTTTCCTATGCTTTGCATATGCCATTATTTCCATTGAAGCTCAATGGGGACACTAGTGATAATGAATGTACTGGTTTAGTTTGAAAGGCTCAAACTGATCAAAGAATGCCCAAGTTATTTCCAAGTAAACATGTTTTGTAGAATTTCATCTTGAGAAATAATCAAACAAGTTCAAGCATGCTCATATCAATCAAAATATGTCACTGATTTCACAATATCATTAACTAATCCACATACACTTTACATGATTATAACATAATGTGCTCAATAAAAAAATTTATCATCATTAAGAAGAAAGACTTATCACAAGAATCATTCGATCATAAGGTAGTAGCTATCCTTCCTTCTAATTCATGCACAATGATAATAAAAAAACTAAGCATAAGTTATTGATCATCAAGAGAAAATCCATTTCAATTACAATATTTTGGCATAATTGCTCACAAAGTTTCTTAGCCAAGACATTAAAAAGTGAAGCTCGTTGAAAAGAATATACCTAAATTTGAAAAAAAAAATTGAAAAACTTTGCTCAAAACTGAATGAAAATCTTCAAATTCCCAAATACCCTCAAACTTAAACTAAACATTATCCTTAATGTTTAAACAAAAATGCATAAGGGGAAAAGAAACTTCCCTACAGGGATATATTCTCCTCTGATGGTGAATGGAGGTTGCCTAGATGATGGAAATGGACTTTTGATGGGTTTAAGAAAAATTCATTTGTAATCAACAAAACCAAAAAGAGCTTAAGCAAATAGATAAAGCAAAACAAAACCCAAAAAGAACTAAAAATCCTAAGAGAGAAGGGATGAGAAGTAGTTCTAATTTATAGTCTTTAGCTTGACTTTTCACCACTATCCATTCAATTTAAATTTCTCCCCTACTTTGTCACTTTTGATATCTTCTATTGTACAATCAAATGCATCCACTCTCATAGTATCCATAGTTAAGTTTGATTTTGATAATGAATGTAATTAAATAACTAAGTTTTGATGATGAATGTAATTGAATAACTAAGTTTTGATGATGAACATACAAATGAGTGTAGAATTAAGGTACTAACAAGTTATTTTCCAAGTGATGTAGTATTTATGTGTTAAAATAGATTAAGGAGAGTAACTAAAAGCATTAAACAACATTAATATAAGCTTATCACATTAAGCCTTGAAAAGAAAATAATTTAAAAATAATGCTTAAGTAAAAATCACTCAGAAGCAATTCAGAAATATTCAAAAGTACTTCAGAGACAAATTAGAATCCCTTTAGAGATAAGGCATGAAGCTTAGAAGTTTAGAAGCATTCAGAACTACTTCAAAACCTCTTCAGAAACAAGTTAGAACCTTTTTCAGAAACAAAGTGCAATCCTTAAAATTAACTCTAAAGTAGTCTCAAACTTCAAGAGTAGTTAAGAAGCATTCCTTAGTCTCCAAAAACGTCAGAAGTAAAATACTCTACTTCAGAGAAACCTTTTCTACTCAAAAGTTCATCTAAAAAACTTCAAAATATTCTAAGGCTCAGAGATGCTTCAAAGTCAAATAATCGTGGTACAGAATAAGTTTAGAAGAAATATCTACACTAAAAACCTTATCAGAAGCAATACAGAATGTTGACTTTGTAATCAAACATTCACCAGAAGAACTTCATAAATGCTTCCAAGTCTTAGAGATGTCTCAGAAGATCAATAATATTTATATATAATAAACTCAAAAGAAGTTTCTAAACTCAGAACATTATTAGAAGATTTTCAAAAGTAATACAGAAGGTCTTTAGAGATAACTTCAAAAAGCCAAGAATCAAGAAGAGTATCAGAAGCTGAATTCAACCTTCAGAAGATCTTCAAAAGATAAAATATGATCATTGACTATATTTGAAACCTAAAGTTAATTCAAAAATTCTGAAGAGGTGTTTCAGAAACTCTAATAAAAGGTGAATCTAATGGTAACTAATAATAATACAATGTCAGAATTTTTGAAGACTTGTCTTAGAAGTTTGAAGCCAAACAACATGTAAAAAAGTCATACTAGATCTACCAAACTCTTGAAAAAATTGTAAAAAGTTGCAACGACTATAATCTCCTTCACAAGTTATAAAAGAATGATTAAAGCAACACACAAAACAATAGAAAGATAGAGAAAAAGAGAAATTTCTAACTCAAGCATTTATAAGAGCATTCAACATCTTCTTCAAATCCAACTACTTCAACATTGTCAAAGCATTCAAAGCCTAATCTGCTTCACTTTCAAGGAGTTTGATACATACATGTAATGCCTCACAACTCGAGGACTACCATCTCACACTCTAGAAGAGAATCCAACAGCTCCCTTAAAATGTGAGAAATTCCACACTTGTACAGTCATAATCATATATTAAAACACCACATAATACATTACACTAGCATGCTGAGACCATACATAAACACACAAGCCTAGAACCATAGTCGCATAGTAATGGTATTAAGGAATTACACATATAACCATATCATATGAATGACGTATCAAACCACTAGTCGTATAATTATAATTCACATCACTTTTACACTTTAAATATTTACATGATATCATAATCTCCAAAAATATATTGACAAGGCCCAACATGTGCAAAAGAATAGCCCACCAACAGCTCACATCATGCCCTAACCCAGTCTAGTGCCCTTGTCTGACCTGTCAGGTAAAAATCAAATAAAACAGGGTGTGTCTGGGCAACTTACTAAGCAGATATGTAATTAAATGAACAGTGGCAAAATAAGCTCAGTAATACAATAATTTAAACATAGTCAATAACTAGGAACAAGCATCAATATGCAATCCAAATGATATCATAAGATGAATACAATTCACATTATGAAAGCCTAAACTAGCTATATCCCTTGTCATATAGAACATATTATAATGAGTAATATTGTCTCAAAGCAATAACCAACCAACCCACCATCTATCACTAATCATCAACCTTATTTCATTAATATCATTAATCATTGTCTTATGTCCTAGCTCAGAAGGCTGCTCACTGTGTAGACCCAACCTTCTTATAACTTTGGAGTGTTCTGATCCCTCCCTGTATCCCTGGCTACAAGGCCCACCAGGAGCCGCACCTTGGCCAAACCTGCCTTGGCAATTACTCCACCCTCTTTGCTCCACAGGGATCACAGGTTCTCCGTTTACACCTAATGAATTAATCAAAAGTGTCTCACAAATTAGGCTGATCCAGGCCTCAACCTACACAGGTGTTAGGTCTATCGGGCTATCTAGGCACACAGCTAAGCCCCAGGCCATTCTCCGCCTCTTCGCCTTCATTATAAGCTGAACATGGGCTAGCCAGGCAACATAGCCAAGCCCCAGGCCAAACCTTGGCCTACACGCCTATGGCCACCAGGCGGAACCAACCTAGGGTCTAACCAGCCCCCTTGTTATCAAGGCACCTCCATCCTTGGCCCACTAGGCCTCCATGCCACCCAAAAAATCCTATCTAGCCCACCGAGCCTCTACATTGCTCAACCCATCTCAATTTAGTCAAATATCCAAGCTCTACTAGCTATGCTAAATTTTTTAAATTCATCATCAGGGAGTAATTGTAGTAATTTGGATGTAACTTTTTCATAAAACTTCCAAATTGAGTGATTTTTCTTCTAGTCGACAAATAATTTTAGGGCCTAGAACTTTTGTGTTGACCACATTTTCTATTTCAACAAATATTTTGATTCGTGGGTTCCACACTTAACGCCTTTTGTAGTTGTTCATTTTCTCTAAATCAGTTTTAGTACTTTGACTCTAACTTCTTTATATTAACTCTAAATTAAATAATTATTATTCCATTGGTCAAATAATTTTTATATATACAACATTCATTTTTACAAAATTTTATAGTTCAGGACTTATCTATGCCAAAAATTTAATTAAAATGACCCATCTCGTTAATTTTGGTACTTCATTATCCCTTTGAAGCAGTTTTGGTGCTTTAATCATAACTTACTCATATCATATCCAAATTATGTGATTCTTATCTTGTTAGAAATATAATTTCAATATATATAACTTTTATGTTGAACATATTTTTAAATTTATCCAAGATAGGTGTCCAAAATTAGCCACAAGTGACGCCACATTATGTGCACCACTAGTCACCTACCAGTCACTATTTGCGGATGGCCCACTTCATGGCATCATAACTCTTAATCTCAAGTCCAAATCACATGATCTTGGATTTTGGAAAGCCCACATATCCCTATTAAAATTCCAATCAAGAGATAATTCCAAACGGTCCACTAAACATGCTCAAAACTTGCCTAAAGTTGGCCAAAAACCAATTTCTGCAGTAGTGCAGAACACACTACATACATGGCTATTTCATGCTCATTGCCTATAATATATCCATTCCACATTCTAAGTACTTTACATAAAGGATTCATAATCCAAGCAGCAAAATAATTGAATTATCATTCATGAAGCAAGGATCAATTCCAAATGAAATATGCCCAGTACATATATTGACCTGAAATGTAATTGCATTCCATAATTATTATAGCATAAATCTGCTTACCAATTTAATGTTGCACTTGAATCAATCCCAACTTGTAATTAACCCAACTTACTTGTAATCCTTAGGTCCTGTAATGAATTCATCAATAACCTAGTTAGTGCTGGAAATCATATCTATAACCATCAGTCGATCGAAAATTTGTTTCTAAATACATGGTTGTTTACCCTTAATCACTCCACACTTAATAACATCCTTAATTCTGTAATAATGACACTATTCATGGAATTAACCTAAACCCAACTGCTGGAAAATGTAAAAACATCAATTTGAACTAATTTTTGCATGTAAAATTTATACTAAACATGTTGTTTGGATATAATTAGCACTTACCTCTTGTTTTCCCCTTCTAATCTTCACTCCTCTACAATGGGTTCCAAAACCTTCATTTTTCAATTGTTGATCCTTACTCTTTTGATGCTCAAAATGAAGCCTTCTCAAAGCCAGAGTGGAGCAGAACTAAAGGCAATCAATCTACGGTCAATTCGGGTCAGTTTCTTACATTGAAATCCAAATTTTTGGGAGCTAAAATGAGGGTTTGAGGGCTGAGAATGGCTGATTCCATATTTAAGATAGATGATGGAGCACCAAAAGTAAAGCCCTTTCCATGGTTTGGTGGCCTATCGAAGGCTGTGCATGAGCAATCCGAATTAGTTGTCCTACACTGCATTCGATTGTCAAATACCCTTCCTATCATCCTAATATTCATTATTACATATATTTTCATTCAAATTTCCTTAATATATGCATAATTATTATGTACCTGAGTACCAGCATTGGCAATGCCGAACTGCAACTGAATTTCCCAGTTTCAAAATTGTATGGTTCTTACATTCCAACCCCCTTAGAAAAAGTTTCAACCTCGAAACTCAAATAAACAAGTGGGGGTATTTGGCTCACATGGTCTCCTCTAGTTCCCATGTTGCCTCATCCTCTAAGTGATGGCCCCACTACCCCTTTACCAGCCGAATTACCTTATTTCTCAACTGTTTCTCTCTGCAATCAAGTATTCATACTGGTTGTCCAATATACTGCAGATTCTCCCTAATTTGCATATCCTCTGGTGCTAATACATGAGAAGTATCCGGCTCATACTTTCTTAAAGAGGATACATGAAATACACTATGGATTCCACTTAACAATGGTGGTGATGCAATATGGTGAGCTAGCTTATCGATCCGCTCTAAGATTTCATATGGGCCAATGAATCTTCGACTCAACTTACATTTAGTACCAAATCGCACTACCCCCTTTATGAGAGATACTTTCAGAAAAACTATCTCCCACCTAAAACTCCAAATCGCGCCTTCTAGTATCTGCATAACTCTTCTAATGTAACTGAGCAATCTAAATCTTCTAGATGCTCATGAGGATCTTCACTTGCAAGACCATGAAAAGTGGGCAAGAGATGTATTAGTCCAGATTTTAGTTTGAAATTAATAGTAGCATCTAAAGTTGGAAACGTTATGCATAAGGATTGTTGATCCAAATTAGGTGTGGCAAGCTCTTTCAAAGTTTGATTTCTAGCCATGATTTCCTCCTTTTCTGAATTCCTCAAAGCTTCACTCCTTAACCTGTGCAAAGTTCTTTCAATTTTTGGTTCGTACTGCAAATCACCTTGATTAGAAGATCAAGTAACAGTCATAAACAATTATTGAGAATCTAAACAATCTTAAAAAAATAAAAATAAACAGAAAAAATCATAAAAGCACAAAAATCAACTAGAATGCCTCCTCAGCAATGACCCAAAAATTTGATGTGCTATTATAGGCAAACAAATTTAGAACCTTGCTCCAATTAAATTATTTATAATAATGTAAGTAAGGGTCAATCCCATGAGGAGTACTAGCTTAGTTTTATGCAATGTGAACAAGAAAGGGGGATTTTGAATGTAATGAAAAAGTGTTATAAAAGAAATCTATCAAAGAAGAAAACTTTAATTCAACTCAACATCCACCATCAGAATCTCATAACTGATCATTCATGCAATTATAAATCAATTCATACTTTGAATATTCACAATTAGAATTACTTTTCCTATCTCTCCGTCAACATAGTCAATTAAAAACACACGATCCAATTAGCCCTAACTACTAAACAACCTCAGACACACGCTAGAGATTTAATCTAATAGCAGCCTTAAGATTTATAGAGATTGATGAAGCTAAACAACACAAGAACACGCGATTGCATCTAATTTAGTTAAACATTCTTCCTAAGATTTAATAAGTGCAATAGCAGCAAATTATTAAACCCTAGTTGCTTCACAGATTAGAGGGATTAGACAATTATGGATTTGTATCTAATCTAGCAATAGATTACAATGAATAATAAACTACTAGATCTTCTAGCAATTAAACATAACAATCATAATCATAAATCAAAGAAGAACATTTAATACTCAAAGTATAAATTGAACAATTAAAACAAATTAGATCTCACAGTATATAGATTCTAAGGCTTTTGTCACCTTAAACCAAGAATAAAAGTTTAGCCATGTAGGGCCATGAATTCACAAAGAAAATAAAATAAAAGAGAGAAGAGAGAAAATTCTCTATCGAAAGCCGCCAAGAAGTCCTCTCCAAACCCCTTGCAAAAGAAACCTCAAAAACCTTAGGAAAATTCTATTTAAAATAGACCAAAAATACATAAAATAGCAATTTACGCAAGTTTCAAAAAGTGGGGAATGAAGGTGCCACCTTGTTATCCGGTGGGGTGGTGGTGTAAAGTGTGTTGGCGCCAATGGTGTAGTTTGCTATGCGCCAGACATGCATCCACTGTTTTGACCATGACTTCTTCATTTCAACTCAAAATTGCATGTATTCTTACATTATTTAAATAAATTCGAGTTATAAAACTTTTATGTTAATCACTTTTTCTAAATAATCCTTTAAATATAGAAAAATTAGTACACAAGTGATACCATGTGTAATCTTTAGCTCCTTTTTGACATGTTTTGATACTTTCTCCGCTCAGTTATCCTTGATGTAGTCTTTATCTCTTAAAACTCTAAACATGAAAGCTGTAGAAATATTTCTTATACTTTAATAACATCTTTAATCATCTTAATCAGAGGTTGGGTGAGAGAGTTATGACCAAAATACGAAGTTATGCTAAAGTTGTCCAAAATCCTTCAATTGACTTCTTTTTGCACTTAACCACTTCAATTGTCTCCTAAATCAAAATATAAGAATAATGAGTGCATATAGGAGTTAAATAAGTGTAAAAGATTAAGTATTAAGGAAATAAAATATGATATTTTGTATTCTCATCAAATTCCCCAACACTTAACTTTTGCTCATCCTGAGGCAAAACTCAAATTCACTCTCCCCCAAAAGATTATCAAGGTTGCAATTATCATAAACAAAGAATAACCAAAACTCTTCAAAACTCATAATATATCATGACTAAATTATTCTCACACTCTACAATCATTCAAAAAGCATTCTCTCTTGAAGATGGATTAAACTAAATCAGTAGAACCCTCACGGAAATAAACACCCTACTCTCATGTGTTTAAAGGGTATATGTTCCGCTCAAATTCATTCTAGTGAAAATGATCTACCATAAGTTTGCATATCTTCTCATTCTCCATCACTAGGATCACATACATATCATGAATCATAAGGATTTTTCATGGGTTGTAATGGGGTTTAGGGTAAAGGTGAGAAATAATTCGGAATGTAGCTCAAAAGCCATTGAAATTGAAGCATAAATAAATCAACTCTAGCTCAAATATTTAAGACATGTATAATCACTTGTTTTATTCAGCATCCTTCACCTTTGAATATATGATGTATAAACAGACCACTTTCTTTGGAATTTTGATATTTTTTTTTCTCTTTTTTTCTTTTTTTCTCAACTTTTAGAACAATAATCTGTTCCATTTCATCAATCATAGTCATACTTTAAATTTTGACACCCCCACATGTTATTTCTTGTACACCCATACATAGCACAATGATAACCCATGCTCTACTAGCTCTATGGCTTGGGCAAAGATATTATTTTTATAGGTTTCAAGCTTATAACATAGGTTTACAATAAAAATCTATAAAGCTCTTCAACAAGAGGAAAAATTTATCACAAAGTAAGTTATTTGGCTCATATAATTCAAAACAATGAAGGCCTTGATCATGTTCATGCATGCATTTATTAATGTGATCTTAAACAGAATCATGGCAAGTTCTAAAGAAATAAATTCATGAAAGAATATCTCTCATGAAGAAAAAGGATGAGACTGATATGAATGTTTCAATCTAAAGGCTCAAAATCCCACCAATTTTTGTCGATGAAATTTAGTCATCACCATTCTCAAGGAAAATAACTAAACCGAGCATTTACAAATTGAAAATTTACTTAATCAACCATGTTATGAATTTTTCAAGCTTAGTTGAATCTTGTTCTTGACATCCTCAACCTCAAATCATTAGAAACCACCAAAATAAAGGTAAATTTGACTCTCTCTCAAATTTTTTTTCAAAAATAAAAGCAAAGATAAAAAAAAAATACAATAACACAACCTAAACCTAAATCCCTTCCTCCACACTTAAAACTTACATTGTCGCCAATTTAAGGTCAAATGTAAAAAAGATGCAAAAAACCATAATATAAATACAGAAATAGGAAGAAAATAAGAAAAGGAAATACAAACTCTCCTTGGGTTATATCCTAAGCAGCGCTTTTGTTTATAGTCATTGACTCAACTCACTACATCTTTCTTCAATCTAGAGCAGTTGCAAACTGGAGCATGCATGTAGAAGGGTCAATTCCTTTAATATCTTTCATTATCCAACTGATGGCCCTCTTATGCTTCTTTAGAACCTGCACAATCCTTTCTTCTTGTAATGCACTGAGTTTACTAGAAATAATCACAGGCAAGGTTTCTCCATCTTCAAGCAACACATACTTGAGTTGACTGGGAAGAGGCTTTAAATCTAGAGTAGATGAGGATAAAAGGCTCTTGTTAGCAACTGGTAACTCAATGTAAGGATCATTACCTAATTTTGATAACTTCGGAAAGTCATCCGATGTTGCAATAATTTCTTACAAATTAGTACTCAAAAGTAACACTTATTCTCTTTCTCAAGATGTTTACTAATGGCAACTTCCAATTCATCTTTTTCATCAAGTTCGAAAACTTTCTATACACAAGAATCAATCACATCAATGGAGTAAACAGGATCATCATCATAAGGATATTTCATGGCATCATAAATGTTAAATTTAACAATTTTAGCATCAAATTCTATGATAAGTGTGCCACTGTGAACATCTATCTTAGTCTTGGATATTTTCAAGAAGGGTCTTCCTAATAAAATAAGAGTAGTATGATTACTATTCTCCATATCTAGCACATAAAAATCAGCATGGAAGACCAAATCATTGACTTGCATAAGAATATCCTCAACTACACCTTATGGATAGGCATTGGATCTATCAGCCAATTGAATTATATCACCGGTCCTATTTAAAAGTCTAAGTTTCAAAGAAGCATACAAAGAATATGGCATAACATTAATGGAAGCTCCTAAATCTAACATGGCCTTCTCAAGTCTAGTGTTATCTATCATGCAAGGGATAGTAAGTATACTTGGATCTTTGCACTTTGTAAGAAGTTTTCTTTGAATGATTACAGAAACATTTTCCCTTACTCTCACCTTCTCATATATCTGAAGTTTTTGTTTCCTCTTTATTGTACACAATTCTTTCAGTAATTTAGCATAACGAGGTATTTGTTTAATGGCATCAAAAAATAAAATATTTACCTCACATTTATGAAAAGTCTCATAAAAATCTTTATAGTTCTTAATTATATGAGATTCTACTAAAGCCTGAGCAAAAGAAGTTACTGGTTAATATTCAGAAAGAAGTGAGAACTTTTGTTGAATTACTTCATTGTCCTTAAGAAGGTCGCAACACTACTTTTCCCTTTTTCTTGCTCTGTTAGTGTAGGAGTTACTTTTGCTGGAATGTTAATCTCTTTACCACTACTCAAAACAATTGTACTTCACAACTATTTGAGAAGGCAATTTTCTTGAATTTTGTGTCTATAGCCAATTGATTGTGGTAGTTATCTAACTTACTTGTTTCTCCAAATTTCGAATACTAGCCTTTATCTGATTCTCCAAATTCTGAATGATAGCTTTTGTCTGCTATTGAAATTGCAAAGTGTTAGTGGCAAGAGACTTAACAATATGTTCTAAAGACATACCAAAGTTAGAAGTTTGTCCCTATGGTTGTCTAGGTGGGTATGGCTATTAATACAGTTGAAAGTTTGGGCAATTTTGAGCAAGAGGCTGATTTACTTGTGGGTTCCCATAGCTGAAATTGGGATGATCCCTTCATCCTGGGTTGTATGTGATAGAAGAGGGACCATACTTCCTTTGTGATTGTCCAAAAAAACCACTCATTACATTCACTTGCTCAATAGGTTCCTCTTGATGAGTTGGGCACATATCAGTTGGATTTCCTACCACGTAGCAAATTCCGCAAGCTTTCATTGTCTACATATTCCCTAGAGCCAATTGACAAACAAGAGAAGTTAGACATGCAATTTGTTATTTAAGGGAGGAAACACTTACCTGATTAACATACTTGGATAGAGAATCAAGTGTGTTGCCAAATTATTGTGAGTTTGTTGTCATATTTGTAATCAAGTTCCTTGCAGCTTCAAGAGTTTTATCCACCAAAGCTCCGCCACTAGCAGGATCAATCATGCTCCTTTCGGTGGGAAGAAGTCCCTCATAGAAATATTGGATGAGCAGTTGCTCACTAATTTGATGATAGGGGCAATATGCACATAATTTCTTGAAATGCTCCGAATATTCATATGGGGATTTTTCACTATGTTGTCTCATACCAAAAATTTGCTTCCGAATGTGGGCTACCCTTAAAGTTGGAAAATATTTTTCAAGAAACCTCTTCATCTCATTCTATGTTATGATGCTCCCAAATGGTAAATAATAAAGTCAATCCTTAGCCAAATCCTTTAAAGAGACTGGAAAGGCTCTCAGTTTTATCTGCTCTTCAATCACCCCTGTTGGTTTCATATTCATACACACCACATGAAACCCCTTTAGATGCTTGTGAGGATCTTCAATTGCAAGACCATGAAAAGTGGGCAAGAGATGTATTAGTTCAGATTTTAGTTTAAAATTAATAGTAGCATCTAAAGTAGGAAACATTATGCATAAGGGTTATTGATCCAAATCAGGTGTGGCAAGCTATTTCAAAGTTTGATTTCTAGCTATGACTTCCTCCTTTTTTTGAATTCCTCAAAGCTTCACTCCTTAACCTGTGCAAAGTTCTTTCAATTTTTGGTTCGTACTACAAATCACCTTGATTAGAAGATCAAGTAACAGTCATAAACAATTAAAGAGAATCTAAAGAATCCTAAAAAAAATAAAAATAAATAGAAAAAAATCACAAAAGCACAAAAAACAACTAGAATGCCTCCTCAGCAATGATGCCAAAAATTTGATATGCTGTTATAGGTAACCAAATTTAGAACCTTGCTCCAATTAAATTACTTATAGTAGCGTGAGTAAGGGTCAATCCCACAAGGAGTATCTAACTTAGTTTTATACAATGTGAGCAAGAAAGAGGGGTTTTGAATGTAATGAAGAAAGTGTTATAAAAGAAATCTATCAAAGAAGAAAACATAATTCAAGTCAACGTCCACTATTAGAATCTCGTAACTAATCATTGATGCAATTATAAATCAATTCACACTTTGAATATTCACCATTGGAATTATTTTTTCTCTCTCCTTCAACATGGTCAATTAGAAGCACGCGATACAATTAACCCTAACTACTAAACAACCTTGGACACACGCTAGAGACTTAATCTAATAGTAGCCTTAAGATTTGTAGAGATTGATAAAGCTAAAAAACACAAGCACATGGTTGCATTCAATTTAGTTAAACATTCTTCCTAAGATTTAATAACTACAACAGCAGCAAATTATCAAACCCTAATTGCTTCGCAAATTAGAGGGATCAAACAATTGCGAATTTGATATCTAATCTAGAAATAGATTGTAATGAATAATATACTAGTAGATCTCCTAGTAATTAAACATAACAATCATAATCATGAATTAAAGAAAAATATTCAATACTCAAAGTATAAATTGAACAATTAAAACAAATTATATCTGACAATATATAGATTCTGAGGCTTCTATCTCCTTAAACCAAGATTAAAAGTTTAGCCATGTAAGGCCATGAATTTGCAAAGAAAATAAAATAAAAAAGAGAAGAGAGAAAATTCTTTATCGAAAGCCGCCAAGAAGTCCTGTCCAAACCCTTATAAAAGAACCCTCAAAAACCCTAGGAAACTATTATTTAAAATAGAGCAATATGTAAAATAGCAATTTTTACAAGTTTTGAACAGTGAGGAATAGAGTCAGGTACCACCAGTGCCACCTTGCTGTCCGGTGGGGAGGTGGTGTGAAGTGGGTTAGCGCCGACAGTGCGATTTGCTATTTGCCAAACATACATCTACTATTTCAACCATAACTTCCTCATTTCAACTCAGAATCATATGATTATTCTTTCATTGGTTAGATAACTTCGAAATCTACAACTTTATTTGATCACTTTTTCCAAATCATCTTTAAATATAAAAAATTAGTACACAAATGATACCATTTGTAATCTTCAGCTCCTTTTTGACATGTTCTGATACTTTCTCCTCTCAATTGTCCTTGATGTAGTCTCTATCTCTCAAAACTCCAAACATGAAAGTTGTAAAAAAATTTATTTATGCTTCTATAAAATTTTTAATCATCTCAATCGTAGGTTAGGTGAAAGAGTTATGCCCAAAATATAGAGTGATACTGAAGTTGTCTAAAATCCTTCAATTGACTTCTTTTTGCACTTAACCACACTAGTTGTCTCCTAAATTAGAATTTAATAATAATGAGTATATATAGGAGTTAATTAAGTACAAAACATTAAGTATTAAGGGAATAAAATATGACATTTTGTATTCTCATCATATGCCCATACAAAGCTTCGAAAGGAGCCATCTGTATACTCAAATGATAACTTTTGTTATATGCAAACTCAATCAATGAGAGATACTAGCTCCATGCCTTACCCCAATCTAGTATACATGCTCTCAACATGTCCTCAATCTACTGATTCACCCTCTCAGTCTGCCCATTTGCCTGAGAGTGATAAGTAGTGCTAAAGTCCAACCGTATACCCATCACTGTATGCAATGCTCTCTAGAATTAAATGTAAACACTGACCCCTATCTGAGATTATCACCTTGAGTACACCATGTAATCTCACGATCTCCTTCTAGTAGATCCAGGCATACTTTTCAGGAGTAAAAGTAGTTTTGACAGCTATAAATTGAGTGGCTTTTATCAATTTATCAACAATCACCCATATGTTATCAAATCCGATTGTCGTCTTTGGCAACCCAGTAATGAAATCCATAGTGATGTCTATCCATTTCCACTCAGGGATCTCAATAGATTGTAGTAATGTGCTTGGCCTCTGGTGCTCTACCTTGACTTTCTAACATGTCAAGCATCTAGCTACATATCTAGCTATATCAACCTTCATACCATTCCACCAATATTGGGATCTCAAGTTATGATACATCTTATTGCCACCAGGATGTATGGTGTATGGTGAATAGTGAGCCTCCTCTAAAACTACTACACTACTGCCAATCCCTTCGGAAGCA
This sequence comes from Pouteria campechiana, assembly GCA_036873735.1. Lineage (NCBI taxonomy): Eukaryota > Viridiplantae > Streptophyta > Magnoliopsida > Ericales > Sapotaceae > Pouteria > Pouteria campechiana. The sequence continues at coordinate 16,838 of JAYJMB010010193.1, forward strand.
CCAACCGATTCCTATATTTCAGAAGGCCATCAATAGCAACCAAGAAATCTGGTAGCTTATTTTGTTATGCTTTCATTCTTAATTTTTGGAATTCTTTATGTGTTGCTTCCTCCTGAGCTACCCGAATCTTATCCAATAGGGTAGGTTGAATACTTAACTGACACATTTGGGCAACTATGCCCTTCATTCCCACATGCAAGTCTAGCTTCCTCAGTTCTTCAAACAACTCATTCTTCCCAGTAAACATACAAGCTAAGTTGCTCCCAAATTTTCTGCATGCATCAGCAACTACATTCGCCTTGCCAAGATGATAGTGTATATTCATATCATAATCTTCAAGTAATTTAAGCCACCGTCTTTGCCTCATATTCAATTATTTTTTAGTAAAGATGTACTTAAGCTCTTATGATCAATATAAATGTCACATTTTTTCATATATAAGTAATGTCTCCAGATCTTCAAGGCAAAGACTACGGATGCTAACTCAAAGTCATGAGTGGGATAGTTACACTCATGAGGCCTCAACTATCGAGAAGCATAGGCTACTACCTTCCCATTCTGTATCAAGACACATCCAAGTCCATTTTTGGATGCGTCACTATATACCACAAATCCGTCTCTACCTGATGGTACAGTGAGAATCGGAGCCTCAACTAATCTTCTCCTCGCACTGAGCTATCCACTAAAATGGAACACCCTTTCGGGTCGACTAGGTCAGTGGCATGGCTATGGTGGAAAATCTCTCAACAAATCGGCGATAACACCCAGCCAAGCCAAGAAAATTACGAACCTCTGGCACTATAGTCGATCTTGGCCAGTTCACTACAGCCTCAATCTTATCAGGGTCTATAGAAATACCATCACCAGATACATATCCTAGAAAGGCAACATTGTTTATCCAAAAATCGCACTTCTTCAGTTTAGCATATAACTTTTCTTCTCTCAACCTCTACAATGTCAATCTCAAATGTGACTCGTGCTCCTTACTTGTCTTCGAGTATATCAGGATGTCATCAATGAAAATAATCATAAAGTGATCCAGATAGGGCCTAAACACTTTGTTCATTAAATCCTTAAATATTGCAGAAGCATTAGTAAGCCCAAATGGCATCACCAGGAACTCATAATGTCCATACCATGTTCTAAAGGTTGTTTTGGGTATATCTATAGGCTTCACCCTCAATTGGTGATAACCAGACGGCAAGTCTGTCTTAAAGAACACGATAGCCCCCTGCAATTGATCTAACCGATCATCGATTTGTGGTAATGGGTACTTATTCTTGATGGTCACCTTATTCAACTCTCTATAATCAATACATAACCATAAGCTTACATCTTTCTTTTTCACAAACAAGACTGGTGCACCTCATGGTGATACATTGGTATGGATAAATCCCTTGTCCAAAAGGTACTTTAGTTGCACCTTAAGCTCTACTAACTCTTTTGGTGCCTTCATATAAGGAGCCTGAGACACTAGCTCTGCTCCCAGCTGTAAATCAATACCAAATCCTACTTCCCTCTCTGGAGGTAATCCAGATAGCTCTCCTGGAAATACATCTGGAAACTCACACACTATAGGTATATCTTCCAAAGCTTGGTGCTCAGAATGGGTGTCAATAGCTGACAATAAGTAGGCCTCACATCCCTTTTGTACTAGACATAATGCCTTCATGGCAGTCATGAATTTTGGGATTTCACCCTTAGGTGAGCTGCAAAAGACTATCTTAACTCGATCTTGAGTTTTCAAGATCACCTGCTTATTCTTATAATTCATTCTTGCCTCATGCTTAGCTAACCAGTCCATACCCAATATAATGTCCAAGCCATCCATATTCAACACAATCAAATCAACATAAAACCATCAGCTCTCAATTACAATAGGCACCTCTATACACATTTCTGTAGCTATATAAACTACCTTCAGTGGCATGGATACCTCTACCACATGTGGCATAGCATGTGAAAATAATCCAACCCGATCCATAAATGTAAGGGAAACAAAAGACTGGGATGCATCTGGATTAAATAATATGTATATCATGTTGTCACAAACCAGGAGATTACCAGTAATAACATGATTCATGGCATGGGCCTCCTGAGCATTTGTAGTCTAGAATACTACAGTCAATGCCAGCCTCTGCTCCACCTGTGGTTTGCCTAGAGCTATATGAGGCCCACAGCCTTGACCTCGCATTTGCATCCCACCATGCTCTAGCTGCTGTGGCCCTCGGGAGGCTAGCTCTTACCACTCCCTTGTGCTAGAGGACAGTCTCTCCTCATGTGACCTACCCCTCCACACAAGAAACAAGTCAAGGGCCTCATTTGCCCAAGCCCTCATGCTTGCTTTGTAGTCTAACCTACCGCTTCCATCTGCCCTAGAGTGGGTTGTGTTTGGCGTGTCTCTGGCCTTCTATACAATAGAGACACTTAAATCGCCTATAAACACACTCTGCCTGAAGTCGCTGTGCCGCTCTGCTTAGTTTGGGGCTTCTTCTTATGCCCCATCTCAGTGTCCCTACCACGCCTCCTCTCCTTAACTTTGTTTTGCTCCTCATCCTCCCACTCCACCATGAGGGCACACTCCAAAATATCCTCATATTGGGTCAAAGCCAGTGGAATCAACCTCTGCCCAATGGTTAGCCTTAGTCCACCTTGGAATTTTTGTGCAGTCTCAACTGAATCCATCTAAGCCCATGACACAAATCTGGCTAATAACCTAAAAAGCTCATCATATTCTTCTACTATTCTCTTTCCCTGGAATAATGTCAAAAATTTTGTGGCTTGGCGAATCTTCTCACTAGCAGGAATATACCGACGGAGAAACCTCTCTTTGTAGTTTTCCCATACCATCGCTACTCCATTATCTAGAGTAGTCAGTCTCTCCACTTCCCACCACTGCTCAGCCTCATCCTCGAGCTGGTAGGTAGCATACAATACCTTATGCTCTTCTGGGCACTGCATATAAATGAATGCCTTCTCCATTCCCTTTACCCACGCCTCAACAATTCTATAATCTTTTTGTCCCTTGAAGACTAGGGGCTTCATAATTTGAAAAGTTTTCATATTAAGGCCCAATTCAGGTTGTCCTTGGAGTGGATGCCTCATGTCTCCTTCCATGGCTACTTGCCCTATACCCTACCAAGCCAACTGATGAGAACCCTTAGTTTGCCTCTATTGTGTTCGAATTAGCTCCTGTAATGTCTGGGTAAGGCCTACCAATATTGTAACCAACTCTGGAGCTATAGCCTAAGGTGGCACCTGTGGTACAACCCCACCACTAGGACTGACTGTGTCTACTCTGCCTACCCTCATAGGTCCTTAGACAACTCATCGAGATGGTCCAGCCGCATCATGATCAGAGGAGGGCTCACTGGCAATCTCCTTGCCCCCTAGTTTGGGTCAAGCTCGGCACCTCCTCCATCCTGGGGGTCTCAACTGGAGCCTCTCTAATGATCACTCCAGTCTCACGGGTGCTAGTGTAGTGGGTTGGACTCCGTGGTGGTTCTTCCTCCACCATTAATGCTTTCCCCTTATCCGCTAGTCTCCTTGGTGCCATTACTACACAGACGACATTATCAATTCCAGTTCATGAATTACAAACTTACATAAGCATAAACAATTAAAACCTATGTATATTAATGCTCCCCCATGTGTCTAGCGACTCACCGACTCACCGACTCACCTACAAATTTATACTAGGCATGTCATTCATTTATTCATTCCATGTTTCTATACCATGACTATTCTGGGACTTACCCTCAACCTTACTACCATCTAGGTATTAGGCATAACTCCTCTCTAATACCGCTCTGTAACGCTCCGCAACTCGGGCACTACCATCTCACACTTTAGAGGAGAATTCGACAGCATCTCCCCTAAAATGCAAAAAATTTCACACCTATACAATCATAATTATACATTAAAAGACCACATAATACATTAAACTAGCATGCTGAGCCCATACATAACCACATAAGCCCAAAACCATAATTGTACAGTAATGGTATTAAGGAATTACACTTATAATCATACCACATGAATGACATGTCAAACCACTAGTCATATAATTATAATTCACATCATGTTTACACTTTAAATATTTACATGATATCATAATCTCCAAAAATATATTTACAAAGCCCAAAATGTGCAAAAGAATAGCCCACAAATGGCTCACATCATCCCTATCTCGGCCTGGTGCCCCAGCCCATGTTGGGCGCCCTCATCTGACCTGTTGGATAAAAACTAAATAAAATAGGGTGAGCTCGAGCAACTCAGTAAGCAGTTATGTAATTAAACCAATAGTGGCAAAATAAGCACAATAATACAATAATTTAAAGATAATCAATAACCAAGAACAAGCATCAATATGCAATCCAAATGATATCATAAGATGAATACAATTCATGTTATGAAACCCTAAACTGGGTGTATCCTTTGTCATATTGAATATACAGTAATGAGTAATATCATGTCAAAGCAATACCCAACCAACCCACCCGGTCACTAATCATCTCTATCATGCACAGCCTTCCGAGGTGCAACACTCATTATTTCACTGTAATTTCACTAGGATTTCCCTACTTTTAGGGTGGGGATGCTTGGGTCCCATTCCCGGACACCTATACATTTCACTATTTTCTCTCCAAATCTACTAATGTTTAATGGGATTTCTACTAAAAATTTAATAGAATTTCCATTGAAAATGTAGAGATTAGAACTTGATATACATCATATATCAATATAATAATTGAATTAATAAAAATAAAATAATAATCTAAATTGATCCATTTTATCTACAGCCTAGGACCTGTATTATACCACGATGGAACTACACTTTAGGGAAAACATATCATGCTATCATAATATTATACATTATCTACTAAGACATGTCAATCCATTTCTTTAATACATCAATTACAATTTTACACAATTATACAAATGCACATTTGTCACGCCCCACTTTTCAAGGCACAACCTACCATTTTGCACTAAAATTCATCATAATTAGCCCACTTTTAGGGTGGGAGTCCTCTGATCCTAATCTGTCATGCCTTGATTTCGGGGCCTAAACCACTCTCTATTCCCTTACAAATTCCCTATTTTAAGGGAATATTCTACTTTAAATTTGACAGAGTTTCTCCTGAAAATATCAAGATTTAAACCTGATACACATCATTTATCAAATAATGAAATTTGAATCAATAACCATAAAACAATAATCTAAACTAACCCATTCTATCCACAACCCAGGGCCCGTATCCACCATGATGGCAATACATCTTAGGGGAAACATATCATGCTATCATAATATTATACATCATTTACTAATACATGCCAATTTACTTCCTTAATACATCAGTTTAAATTCTTTAATTATAATTATATAAATACACCAATAAATTTATCATTATATAAATACACACTAAAGGGGTGTCAGTCCCAATCTACCATACCATAATAAATCTTTGGTCTTTCCCATAAATCTTTGCCTAACCTGTCAACTAAAATTTTAAATAAAAAGATGTGAGTCCAGGCAACTCAGTAAGTAGGCACAAATAATAAACAATAAAACAGTCAATTCATAATTTACAAAATTCAATCCAATTATGATCACCGACATAATAAACCAATCATACTCTAAGGACCATGTCTTCATTATTCGACTAGACATGTGCTCCTAAATGAATAACCATACTGCTCAATCATTCATCCAGGACATAACATTCTCAATGATAAGAACATATGTTCATCAATTTATACTAATTAGGGAATTGCAATCATTCCCATCCAATCAATCCATCTCATTTCAAATCAATCTTCAACTAATAATATATACAAAGGGATATTCTCTATCCCTCATATTAGACATTCACTTCGAACCAAAACATTAATTAATTCAATAAAAGGGATACTCATTGTGCCACACAAACCAAATAACATCAATTTTTAACAAAGACGGGATATCTATTATTCTCAGCCAAAACATAAAATTCAGGAGTCAAATCAATAGGATATTCATTATCCCCAATCAATCACACAATCAACCGAAACAGGGGGCGCCTACTTACCTTGGGCCTTTAGCTCCAAACCATGTTCCTCAAGCTCTATACCTTTTCATCATTCTCAAATCATCTTGTACAGAGCCAAATATCATTCATTTATAACAAAACTCAAAATAATTTATTATTACTCATATCTACTTTCCAAATGCATAATATCACTCTCATCAATATGCAATCAAAACCAATATATTCAACATCTAGTTTAGCTTTTCAACATGTCAATTAGGCTTTAACTACATCCCTTCTATAAGGGTCTTAGGGTCATAATCAAACTCAATTTACTTTTCATTGGGACATTTCATCAATTAGCTAATAAGTACAATATAAATTATAAATATTATATTTCCATAAGAATTCTCAAGGAATTCCATTTCCAACCATATGCTATCATCATATAGCATAACCAACATGAAATTAACTTCAATAATAGTCTAATTAAATGTCTAGTCCAATTAATTTGTGGCTCATATAATCCAAACGCAAAATCTTTCTTTAACCTATACTCAGGCATAGCCTGCAATTCATTTCCACTGATGCAATTCAAGCCATACATGTTCTAAAACATCCCAATCATGTCACTAATCATTTACCCTATGATTAATTCAACAAAAATCAGGAAATCCCTAATTTTTACTATTCATTAAAACCCTAGCTTAGCAAAATTCACAATTTTACATGGAAAATTACCATAATCATTGTATTAGATCATTTCCTCATGATTTCATCAGCATATACCATAATTAAATCCCAAAAATTCACTTTTCCCCCAAAACCCTAAAATCAAAAAATTGAGATTCGATTAGGAAATCGAACTTACCGTCACTTACAAGCATAGTTGCCCTTCCTAAATGAAGGACCAAGCTCCCAAGTCCATGTAGCTCCATCTATTTGGGGGAAATCCAACATTTCTTTCATTTTCTTCCATTTTTCATAGATCAAAAGGGTGAAAACTAGGTTTAAATGAAAGATCACAAGTTTTCTAGCTAGGCAACATGATTTCCTAGCTAAGTAGGCAAGAAATAAAGTCAAATGGGGCTAGGGGAAAAAAGAGTGAAGAAACAGAATAAAAATCCCAAAAAACAAAAATAATTTGGGGCCGAAAAGTAGAGCCCCACTTTTATACCATCTGCTGAAGCCACCGGTGTTGGCTTGCTGCCACACCCAAGTCAACCACCTTACGTGGCATCGCCGGCGCTGGCTTGCTGCCTCCACCTATTTTTCTTGATTTTTGACATTCTTCAATATTTCTTTTTCCATCATTTGTTCTTCATATAATTTAGCATAATTATATCCAAATTTGCCTCAATTAACTTGTATACATGTTACATAATCATACACATATGACTTCATTTAGCTCAATTTCATGAATTTCTCATACACTTCATACATATTTAAATCATTTCATCAAAAATTATATCTCTCTATTAATCAATAAATAATAAAAAAATTAACACCCTGGGTGTTACATATCTCCCCCCTTACAAAAAGTTTCATCCTTGAAACTTTCAATATCATGAAAATTTTATCAATACTTTACCTTGCAATTCAATTCATAACTTGTATTACTATTATCACAACTTAGCTCAACCTAGTTATACATTAAGCATGTTTCAAGACATTAATTATTGCCAAGTTTTCATAATAAGCATTAACGGTAACTATTTAATCATCCAATCACATTTATAACAATTTATACAATCACCAAATCCTTTAATCAGTGTCCAAACAAACATATACACTCATTGAAAAATTTATCATTCGTGTCATATATAATACATCCATACACAATTTCATTTTCATTACAATCAGAAAATCACATCCTCAAGACCACTTTAGTCTAATACTTTCAAGATTTCCAAATCAACCAATATAAGAGAAATTGATCTCAACAGGATTTAAACATTTTATTCATTCAATCAACAAACATAATCATCAAGGTCGTACAACTTTATTTCTTTATAATCTTTCTAGAACTAATATTATGGCTTCACATAATCATGAGTAATATCAAACAACATATATTACAATAAGTGGTTCTTCCAATTCCTCTTCTATCATAAAGATGACATTGATTGGATATCATTCAAACTATACTAATACAATCCATATCACGACGTACATGCAAATTTCAATAATTTCAAAGTGCAATCATTCCATACCATATCATACAATCACAACATATATCAATATAACAACATCGATAATGCCAATACTATTTCATAATCCCAACTATCCAAATTTCATTTCATGTTACCATTCTCATGCCTCATCATTCATTGATCACTAAATCAATCTGATACATACAAATAGAACTACTATCATGTGGCTAATACTAATCAATATATCTATACTATCATTTACCTGCTCACAACCAATACCATGCTCAAGAGGCTACAAATCAAGTGGTCTCAACCACAAACCAAGTGGACACAACAACTACCAAATGACATCAGCCATCATCAAAGTAGACTTAGCCACTAACCAAAGGGACTCAACTATCTTATAACTATGGTGTACTCCAGTCCATCCTTACAATCTTGGCTACAAATGTTACAAGATCCATGAAAACATTATTAATATCATCTATGGTATCTAGCCGTCATTGCAACCTATGGATTGCAAGTTCTCCATCTATACTTATAAAATAAGCAAAGGAGTCCCACACAATAGGCTGATGAGGCCTCTTTGTCATCACAAGCGGCACAATCAAACAAAGCCCTATCATGGGCGGGATCCCAAATATCCAAAGTAGTCATCCTGACAAGTATCCAAACCTCAAATACATAACAATCAAATTCTAACAGGCATACTAATCTCAAATACATATCTATCAAATCCAAGAGACATCCAAATCCAAGCATGAACCTCAATCATGCATCTAAGCCTCAATCAAATAACCAATATCAAATAGAAAAATATCCAAACCTTGATCAAATAGCTAATGGCCAACTCAATCTAATAGCTAATCAAATAACCAAATCCAAATCAACCTATCCATATCTTCGTGTTGTCCCGATACCATACCAAACTCTAATTATTCTACCACTGCACAAACCCAAATGCCTTATAGGGCATATCACACAATTTCACATTACACATATACCAAATTTTCATCCAACAATCCAATCATTTAATCTATAATCCATAGCCAAATTCAATATCGATCAATTACTAAAACAAGCATGCAAACTTAATTACATTATAACTGTATTCTAATTAATATTCAAACCCAAGCATGCACTATAATCTAAGCACGCATCGAATTCTCAATCAACTTTTCTACCAATATACAATTTCATTAATTATAATTTATCTAATTTCATCACATAATACACTATTACAATAATAATTGTAAGTTCACAAATAGATAATTAAACAATTTACAAACAAATACCCAAAATACAAACTTCTATCCTTCCAATTCATAGCATCAGCACATCACTTACAATAGCCCACATATAGTCAAACGAAGGGGATAGTCACTTCCCGTATCCAATAATTCATTCAATCCACTTATTCACAAGCAAAGTTATTCAATAAAACATTCATTTGTATTTCATCATTTACAATAGCCAATTATAAGCATAAAATACATTAAGCAACATTAAAAATGTCTTACATACATTCAATCAAAACGATTCGATAGCCAACAAAATTCACACAATTATTTTAACCAAAGGAATACAATGATTCCATCATAATTCAATTAAATAACAAAACCAAATTCAATGACCAACACATATTCATGAAATTTTCACAATTCATCATCCAAAAATATATTTACAAGGCCCATAATGTGCAAAAGAATAGCCCACAAATGGTTCGCGTCATGCCCTATCCCCGTCTAGTGCCCCAACACCAAGTTGGGAACCCTCGTCTGACTTGTCAGCTAAAAATTAAATAAAATAGGGTAAGTCTGAGTAACTCAATAAGCAGAAATATAATTAAACCAATACTGGCAAAATAAGCTCAGTAATATAATAATTTAAACATAATCAATGACCATGAACAAGCATCAATATGCAATCCAAGTGATATCACAAGATGAATACAATTCATGTTATGAAAGACTAAACTGGTTGTATCCCTTATCATATAGAACATATTGTAATGAGTAATATCATCTCAAAGCAATACCCAACCGACCCACCATCTATTACTAATCATCAACCTTATTTCATTAATATCATTAATCATTGTCCTATGGTTAGGCTCGGAAGGCTACTTACTGTGTAGACCCAACCTTCTTATAACTTTAGTATATTCTAGTCCCTCCCTATATCCCTGGCTATGAGACCTACCAAGAGCCACACCTTGACCAGGCCAAACCTGCCCCGGTGATCACTCTACCCTCTTTGCTCCACAGGGATCACAGGTTCTCCGTGTACACCTAATGAAATAATCAAGAGCGTCTCACAAATCAAGCCGATCCCTGCCTCACCCTACGTAGATGTTAGGTCTATCGGGTTATCTAGGCATCATAGCTAAGCCCTAGGCCAATCCCCACCTCTTCGCCTTCATTCTAAGTGGAACATGGGCTAGCTAGGAAACACAGCCAAGCCCCAAGTGAAACCTTGGCCTACACGCCTGTGGCCACCAGGCGAAACTAACCTTGAGCCTAACTAGCCCCCTTTTTGTCAAGGCACCTCCATCCTTGGCCCACTAGGCCTCCATGCCACCCAAATGATCCTGTCTAGCCAACCGAGACTTTACACTGCTCAACCTATCTCAATTTAGTCAAACATCCAAGCTCTACTAGCTATGCTAAATTTTTTAAATTCATCATCAGGGAGTAGTTGTAGTAATTTGCATGTAACTTTTTCATTTGACTTCTAAATTGAGTGATTTTTCTTACAATAGACAGATAATATCAAGGCCGAGAACTTTTATGGTGACCACTTTTTCTAATTCAATAAAGATTTTGATTCATGGGTCCCACACCTAATGCCTTTTGTAGTTGTTCATTTTTTCCAGATCATTTTTAGTACTTTGACTCTAACTTCTTCATATTAACTCTAAATTAAATAATTACTATTCCATTGGTCAGATAATTTTTATATATACAACTTTAATTTTTATAAAATTTTATAATTCAGCCCCTATCTATGCCAAAAATTTAATTAAAATGACTCATCTTGTTAGTTTTGGTACTCTATTATCCCTTTGAAGTAGTTTTGGTGCTTTAATCATAACTTACTTATATCATATCCAAATTATGTGATTCTTATCTTGTTAGAAATATAATTTCAATATATAAAACTTTTTTATTTAATCTTAATTCATCCAATATAGGTGTCCAAAATTAGCCACAAGTGACACCACATTATGTGCACCACTAGTCACATACGAGTCAGTATTTGCGGATGGCCCACTTCGTGGCATAATAACTCTTAATCCCAATGTCCAAATCACATGATCTTAATTTTGGAAAGCCCACATATCCCTCTTAAAATTCCAATCAAGAAATAAATCCAAACGGTCCACTAAACATGCTTAAAACTTGCCTAAAGTTGGCCAAGAACCAATTTCTACAGCAGTGTAGAACATATTACATACATGGCTATTTCATGCTCATTGCCTATAATATATCCATTCCACATTCTAAGTATTCACTTTACATTTAAAGTAGTCATAATCCAAGCAGCAAAATATTTGAATTATCATTCATGAAGTAAGGATCACTTCCATATGAAATATGCTCTGTACATATATTAACCTAAAATGTAATTGCATTCCATAATTATTATAGCATAAATCTGCTTACCAATTTAATGTTGCACTTGAATCAATCCCAACTTGTAATTAACTCAACTCACTTATAATCCCCAAGTCCTATAATGAGTTCATTAGTAACCTAGTTAGTGCTTGTAGCCCATTGCTCAAATAGTTAATGGACAGGGTTTTGAATTCATATCTACAACCATCAGTCGGTCAAAAATTTATTTCTAAATACACGGTTGATTACCCTAATCACTCCACACTTAATAACATCCTTAATTCTCTAATCATGCCACTGTTCATGGAATTAAACTAAACCTAACTGGTGGAAAATGTAAAAACATCATTTGAACTGATATTTGCATGTAAAATTTATACTAGACATGTTATTTGGCTATAATTAGCACGTACCTCTTGTTGTCCCTTTGTAATCTTCACTCCTCTGCAATGGGTTCCAAAACCTTGATTTTTCAGTTGTTGATCCTCACTTTTTTGGTACTAAAAATGAAGTCTTTTCAAAGCCGGAGTGGAGCAGAACTAAAAGCAATCGATTTATGGTCAATTCGGGTCAGTTTCTTGCGTCGAAATCCAAATTTTTAGGAGCTAAAATGGAGGGTTTTAGGGCTGAGAACGGTTGGTTCCATATTTAAGATAGATGATGGAGCACCGAAAGTAAAGCCCTTTTTGTGGTTTGGCAGCCTACTGAAGGCTGTGCACAGGCAATCCGAATTAGTTGTCCTACACTGCATTCGACTGCCGAATACCCTTCCAATCATCCTAATCTTCATTATAACATGTATTTTCATTCAAATTTCCTCAATATACACATAATTATTATGTACCTGAGTACCAGCATTGGCGATGTCGAACTGCAATCAAATTTAACGATTTTGAAATTATATGGGCCTCACAATACATCCTTATTGCTTACTTTGTTCATTTATTGAAGCTTTTAATTTTTGTACAAATCTGCCTAAGTAAAAAGCACTAATCTGTACATTTCTTTTTAGTATCTATTAAAGAAAATAGGGTGCTTGCTGTTTATGTATTAAGAAAAGCAAGTAGAATGACTTGCTGAAAGTGTACAAGTTAGTTGGTGAACTCTGGAAACCAATGACTTATTTGGTGAGCTTAGAAAACTAATGTGTATTTGATTAGGGTGATCAAAGTGTTAGTGGAACTTGAGATCAGTAAAGGATACTAACTCAGCGAAGTGGAGTAGAACCTAAGAAAGGCTGAATCACTATAAAATCTTATGCACTTGTGCTATAAAATTTATTTCCTCTTATTTTAAGCACACTTCTCAGGTTATTGGCCCGGGGGGGGGGGGGGGGGGGGGGGGGGGGGGGGGGGGGGGGGGGGGGGGGGGGGGGGGGGGGGGGGG
>JAYJMB010010193.1:30014-49518 GCA_036873735.1 Pouteria campechiana
TTTTGGGCAACCCCCCCCCCCCCCCCCCCCCCCCTCTGGAGCTACCATTTAGCAAGGGAACAATAGAAGAGACTCCATAATCATCTTTCAAATAAAAGGGGAAGGGTTTGAGTTCAAGAATCAGAGGCTCTTTAATTAATGAATTATGCTTTTTAGTGAGTTGTCCTAATTCCTTACATCTCAATGCCTTTTGTCTCAAAGATGGTGGGTACAATTGTGGGTTTGCCTCTGTGGACTTTTTCACACTTCTCTATCTCCCCATTCTCAATTCCAAAGACACTTGTTTGAACCAGACATTCTATAAGTGAATCTTTATAAACATCTTCAAGAAAAACTTCCACTTGCTCTTGGCTTTCTGGCTTGTCTTTTTCATTGATCAATGTATGCTCCAATTCTTTCCTTTCCCTTAGTATAATGGACTTTTGAGGAAGCATTGGTTGAACTTCTTTCTAAGGAGGCAGTGGTTGAATGTCAAGAACTTCAACTTGTTATTGATCTTCTGGCTTAGCTTTCTCACCCCTTGATGGAAGCTTCAGTTCTTTCCCACTATTCAAGGTGATCGTCTTGCATTGTTCTCTTAGATTGACTTCTATGTTGCTAGGCAGATTACCTTGCGGGCTATTGAACATATTGGCCAATTGAGAAGTTTGAGTTTCCAAATTACAAATATGCACAGATTGATTATGTATCAAAGCAGGTTGATTCTGAAAATTGTCTCTTGCTTATCCCATGAATTTTTCTGTCTTTGCCATAAAAATTTCTGTTCTGGCCATGAAATCATCTTCCTAGACTGAGAATTTATTTATGGTATCAACAAACTAAGCTAAAGCAACCTCCAAATCTACCTTCTTTTTGAATGGATTTCCAACTTGAAATTCTTCGCTGGGATGGTTATCTTGATAGAAATCACACAAATTTTGAGGAATCTGAAAAACATTAACCCCCAATTAAAAGAATTTTTCTATATTGACCATGTAATTCGAGAGCTTGTTTATAGTGTTGGCCAACTGAAGTAGAGTAGCTTCCAAATCTGTGGTCTCTTCCTGCTATTGAAATAATTGTTGAGTTTGTGTCACATTTTGATTATTTCTCCATAAAAAGCTGGGGTGATTGCACCATCTTGGATTGTATGTATTAGAGTAAGAGTTATTCTACTGCCTTTTGAAGTTTTCAATGTATTCGAGTATGGTTATCATGATGCTTAATACAAATCCTATGAAATTGCAATGAACAATAAAAATTAAAAAAATCAAAGCAAAAGTTGAGTTATTTATTTTGATATTGGCAACGATGCAAACGCTTGTTCCAAATTTTCCAAACGCAAGTGCACATGTCATCAACAAGTCATAAAGTGTGAGTAAAATATCATTCCCACGAGAACTAAGTTTATCAATTACCAAATTACTTTAACTCTGAATTTTGTTTGAAGAATCAAAATGTGATAAAAAGATGGAAAGAGAAGAAATCTAAACTAATGGACTTTAGCAATGATCTAGAATTTGAATAGATAAAGGAGATCAATGCTTGAGATATCTAGGGATTCATGAGTTCATTGGATTAATACTATTTATTTTCACCCATTTTAATCAATCAATGTTTATTCTTATATTGTGTTATGCCCTGCCTTTCGAGGTGCGACGCTACATTTTTCTCATAAATTCACTAAGATTTGCCCACTTTTAGGGTGGGGTGCATTGCCCAAAATCTGACAGAGCCTCATCTGAATTTCATCCATCCAAACATGTACAATATTTATCAAATAAAATAAAATAATAATATAAACTCTAAAACACACACCCACACTCCTACAGCACAAGATTGGCCCAAATCATGATGCCAATCCACATCTTTCTAATTATACAATTTCATTTATAATATGACAAATAATTCACTAAGACATGCCTTTACACCACTTATACATCATTTAAGACCTCATGAATACAAGCATACAAATATAAAATTTGCAATTTCAACTCATTATATCAAAATTTAATTATCTTCAAATCTTGCTTCTCAGTTCCAACTCACAGTTAGAATTTTTTACTTGACTTGCCAGTTAAAAACATAAATAAGAAGGCGTGAGTCCGAGCAACTCAGTAAGCAGGCATGATTCAAAAATAATAATGAATTAAAGTAACATATTCATAACCAACACATCATTTTATATACAAATAATCAAAATCTATACCCATGAAACCCTCATTTACATTATCAATTCAATCTCAAATAATTGTATTCAATCATGCCAATATACTTCATACATACATATCAACTTTATCAATTTCTACAAATCATAATATCTGTTCTATAAATCATTCTCACTATTCCTCGACAAATAAATAACCTTCCCCTAAACAAAACATTGAGTAATTCCATCTAAATACATATCAGAAATAACAAAATATGGGATATGCACTATCCCCAACCAAAACACAAATGCCTGGTTAAACAAATGAAATATTTCATATAGCCAAAGCAAAAAGCCTACTTACATTAGTGTAGAATCATAGCACCGTACCAAAATACTTTTTAAATTCTTTGATTCCAAATCCAAATTCAATTAGCCTTGCATATATCATAAATTCAAGCCCTTTTTGTTTCTTATTAAAGCAATTCATAGAACATATAATATACATCACTTAACTTAACATTTTTATTAAGATATAACCTCTAAATTCCATTTTCAGTTATACATAATCACTTTACAACTCAATTAACATTGAATTCACTATTATACTTACTTAATTGAGTTCCGAACCCATTCCAACCATCGCATAATGTCATTATATATGAAAATTTTAATTTACTATTCACTTTGATTACTATTTTCTTCATAGATCACAACATAATTTGATTTTCTCACATCTAAAGCACATCAAAAACACTTAATTAAACAATTAATCATCTGCTCATGATTCTAACATCAATCCATATCCAATTCTCCCAAAAAGTTACTATTCATAGTTTACTTCAAACCCTAAAAGAGCAAACCCCAAATTCTCATGCCCAATTCTGTTCTAAACCACTATTATGCATAGATTAATCATTTCACCTATGCTTTTACACATGAATCCCTACCAATGTGCCCCAAAATCACTATTTACAGTTCATATGAAACCCTAGTTAACAAAAAATCATAAATTTGATTAATAGAAATAACTTACCATGATACATAGATGTGTCTTCCATCCATGAATGAGAATCAGCATTCAAAGCTACCATTAACCCTTCTAATTGTAAGAAATTGGCTCTACCTCCATTTTCCACCATCCAAATCCTCAAAACCCAAGCTGAGAAACATGCCAATGTGGTTGCCCACCTAAATCAAGTTGTTTCCTAACTAATCAAGCAAGAAAATTATTAAATGGGGTTTAGGGTGAAGAGTTTGGGAGTAGGGAAGGAAATGGAAAAAAAAATGGAATGGGGTTTGGGTGTTTAAAAAATTGCATTTTTCTAGTGCTTCAATACTTCACAAAACCCTCGTCGCGGCAAGGGAAAGTCTTGTCGTGGTAGGGTCTTGCTGGATGGCCAAAAAATACATTTTTGGAAGCCTTGCTATGAGAGAAAATTAACTTGCCATGGCAGAAAACAGCCTTGCCATGGCAAGGTCTCACTATTTTCTCAAAAGTGGATTTTCTAGAGGCTTGCTGCAGTAGAAAAACTCATTGTCGTGGCAAGGTCATGCTGTCTGACATAGAGTTACTATTTTTATCATAACTTTCACATACAATGTCCAAATAATCTAATTTTTGAGGCATTGGAAATATAACTTCAAGGGATACAACTTTCATAGAAATAACACTTTCCAAATAAGCCTAAAAATATGTCAAGATGTCTAATAAAGTTGACCCATAATATTCATCTTATAATTTTTCAGTTATTTGGAATAGAAATTCCTCATATGATATCGGAATTGAATGATTTTTCTTCCATTGGATAGATAATTTCGTGATCTACAACTTCTATATTGAAATATTTTCTAATTAGTCAATTATATTTATAAAAAATCAATCTTACTAAACCCTTTTTCAAATTTAGTATTTTCATAATACACACTTATGCTTCTTTAGTTTTCTTCCAAAATTTTCACTTTTCTCTCATCTATCATTCTTAGACTTTTAGTCATTACATTTTCCATTAATTTCATACATAATAATCCTCAAATATTCATTTAAGAAATTAACGCTCACTTCAAACTCAATTGATAACCCATTCATCACAAAGGCTATTCAAAATCAAAATTCACACCTATAAGAATCACTAATGGTCTCATTTCACATAAAATACTTCAAATATGGTAATAAGCACTCCCACACATCTAGTACATGAAATGAGACTTGTTGATACAATTCACTACCTCATTTGAGGTCAATTATCAAAAATCACCTATTCAATTGTTTTTACTAATTTTTTTGTCATAAATAACTCCATAGGCCATTTTTATTTCAAATTGCATTCAATGCTCAATTTAATGTTCCACACACATTACAATATATATGATGACTATTTTAGGCCATTCATATTGATCATAATTATGTTTTTTCCCAAATTCACAATTTCAGTTCTTTTTCTTCTCATTGACTCTATATAGCCCAAAATAATGACGTTTATCAAATTCAAAGAACAAACTCTATCTATTTCCACATGAGTAGATTTCAAACACCATAGGTGTTACATATTGATAATGAATCTCTCTTATTTCATTATTATTCTTTCTTAAGTCATAACAACCTATCCCAATTAGCAAATTTCTTACATCTCTATAAAAAATCTAAACTAACTAAGATGCATTAAAATCAAAAAACTCATAATGTTATACAATTTTCATAGATATCTCTATCATCATGACAATCTTATAGTGATTAATCATGGTCTAATTTGATTATTACTTCTCAACCTTAAATCAAATCACAAATTATGTAAAAATGGCTGGCATTCTTTCACAAGCATTAAAATCATATTAAACACTCAACATAGATAATGAACAAGCAAATAGTTACATTAAATATGATGAAACCAAATAATCATAATCTGGCTATATTGTATCCCTAGAACAAAGTGTTTAGCTTATAATATAATCAAAGAAAATCATACACATTGTCTTAAACATGATCAAGAAATGAAAATAACTGTAAAAGAACAAGAAAATATGAAGGAGAAATCATCTTTAAGTATCACTCTCTGCTCTTGTTCTCTTATTAGCTCCCTTTTCTTGCAAATCTCCTCTTTGCCTCAAACAATCTTCTTTCTCTATGCTTGCTACATTTTTCTCTTACCAAAAGACCCCGATGGAGGTCTCTCACTTTCTTTTTATACCCCTCTTATTAGAGCTAACCATTTTGCATGATTTCAAATATATTCCGCAAAATCTAGAGGTATGTCGCACCTCCAGTGCCGCGACACTTAGTTGTTGTTTTGCGTCATTTCCATTCTAGTGATGTGGCATTAAATTTCAGTGTTGCGGCACTAAGTTGTTGTTTTGCCTCATTTCCATTCCAGTGCCACAACATTGAATTTTAGTGTTGCGACACTGAGTTGCTGTCCACCAGATACAACTTTAGTGTTTTAACCATAATATTTTCATATGATCTTGGAATCACTTTATTCTTGATTATTGGAAATATTATTTAAGGGATATAACTTTTGTATTGACTATATTTTCCAAATAAGCCTATATCGATGGAAAAATTAGACTTCAAGTGACATAATTTTCTGCACATCCAAAGCTGGACTGAAGTCTAAGACAGCTACAATAGTTTATCCACAACGTCTAGATTTAATCTCAAAATCTTATGATTTTTGAATTTTTGAAAAATTTACTTAAATATCAGAAACTTTTTTATATTGAACACTTTTCATGAATCTATCTCTAGATATACCAAAAATGACTTCAAAGTGATGCCAACACTCACCTTTGCAGGCAATTTTTTTTCTTTATAAAATACATTTCATAGAATACTTGTTTATAAGTATAAAGGAAGGACTTTCAAAAACTTTGATGGCAAAAGTGATGGTTCTTCCCGAAGGTAGTTGGACACCTTTAATGAATGTTGCAGAAGATTGTAATACGAAGGTTTTGAGTTGCTCTTTTGTAAGTTGGGAATAAAGGTTTAAGCTCAATGAAATGCAAAAGTTTTAAAAACTTGATCACTTTTTAACCTTTGCTCCTCTTTATATACAATTTTGAATTCCAGCCATTGGAGGTAGGTGAGCTTCGTTGAATGCAGAAGTATATTTGAAGCTTCTCCTAATGAAATGCATTGTTTTTGGTTAGGTGAAACAATTATAATAACTTGCAATGGCATGTTTCCAAAAATGACATAATTTTGGTTTGTGAGGATAGCTACCAGCAATTGTTGTTTATTGCTTGGGATGGAATTGTTGTATCTCAAGTAAAGATTTCAGATAGAGGGTCTCCCTTTAGTGACCACACTTTGTTTCAGGCAGAGTTGCTTGCTTAAGATTTTTTTAAAGTTAAAATTCTAGATGGAGTTGGAGAAACTAATGAAGTGGAATGTATTGAGTTTGGGAAGGTGCTTTGTCTCAAATGTTCTAGTGCATCTGAAGTTAGTTTTTCTCATTATCTGAACCATTGTGTTAACATTGAAGATTTGTCCGAACTGTCGTGACAATGTTAAATCTTTGTCTGAAACTTTCTCTTTGTTTGAACTTCAACTAATTAGTTAGGAACAACCTAAGCAATGTACGAAGTAGGCCTTTGTCTCTGCATTGTCCAATATATGTTTTGGACAAATTGAGATGCTCTTTCATTCTAAGCTTAGGAACAGATTGCATCCGAGATGAATATTTAGGATGGTTCGTCAATTTGGATGGAATTGTTTTGTTCTTGTGCCTTGGAGAATTTTTGCATCACCTCTATAGCTTATATTGATCTTTTGGTGTCTACATTTCATGTTTTAGTGTTTGAAAATGACATAGACATGTGGAGTTCGATTCAAACAATCTGGGAGGATGAGCATATTCCTTTCAGATTGTGTTCGGTCTATAGCTTCTACAATTCCTAGCGTATTTCTACATTTTGGGATTTTGACAAACTTCTATTAGTATTTAACTTAATTAAATTTTGTTTGTCATCAAAACTATGCAATTATACTAACACTTTGATCAACAATGTTACCATTCAAGAAATTGTTATATGTTATTTGTAAAGAATAAAAAAATCATTTAAAGGTTTAATTATGAGTATTTAAATTATCTAAATTTGCATCCAATAGATGTTTATCTACTCTTATAATTTGCAAAATTGATTAAAAAATGATGCGAATGACCGATTGGAGCGGAGCATAGAAGTTGGAGGATTATATTGTGGTGGATGGGTTGATGTTTGGGTGGGTTTGAAAGTATCTGTAGAAGTAATCCACGCCACTGGCTGTAATCGTGCTTCATTTATCCTGTTAATAGTCCTTCCATATAGTAATACCGGTTTCAGACTACTTAAATTGACGAGTTAGAGACTGAAAACGGAACTACCAAGTCTTTTACTCCTCTCTTAAATGCAACGGTTTAACCCGAATCTAACGAATCCAATTGGTACTAAGTAAATCAAAGTTTAGGTTTAAGAGATTGTGTTTTAAATCCAATTGACCCCGATTGCAAGCTTTCTTCCAATGTTTTTAGAACCTCGCCAGTTGTTGAATCAGTTTGAGTAGTAGAAAATTTTTTAGTTTAACATTATTAATAGAGTAAAGGATGGATTGAAATAATATAATATTATAATAAAGATCTATATATTAACATTAATATCTATAATTTTATTTATTTTAAATTATATTATATATATTTTATTTTCTAAAAAAGGGTTCATTGGTCGAACCGGAGGACACTGACCGGTTCCATCACCAACTCTTTACTGTCTCATTTTGACATTGCTTCCCGCCATTTTCGTTCCCGCGTAACTCACAATCCCCGATGCAAATAATAAAAGTAAAATTACCCTGCAAACGCGGGAATATCTAAAACGTCGGTATCAGCGCTAGAAATTCCTTATTCTCTCTCTCTGTCTCTGCAATGGCATCGAATCTCACGGAGTATGAGCGTAGGAGGCTGGAAAACATCAAGCGCAACGAGGAGATGATGGCTTCTCTCAAACTCGGTCACATGTCTACTCGGCTGGCCTCTGCTTCCAAACGCCAAAAGTCTCTTCCTCCTCTCTCTCTCCGTCATATATGCAAATTTACTGAAATTCTAATAAAGTGTCATCTTCTTATTCGCCCCAGGATCGAAAAAGGTTACAAATCAAATGTGGAAAAGAAACCCAAGAACGAAACCCCAATCGTTATCCGTCGCTCTCTGCGATCCTGCGGCCATCCACCTGATGCCGCCAGCGCTAAGGTCGTCGAAGACGAGCTTGCTGACTCCCCCAAAAAATCCACCATGGCATCTGACGGTACTGACCATTGTATCCGGAAATCAGCCCCGCTCCGGCTGCAGGAAGCGTACAATGGCACACAGTCCTCTTATCATCAACTCATCGATACAATCTCGGGCATGTCAGAAAACGTCCCCTTGTCTTCATCAAAGAAGGGGATAGATGCTAGTTATGATTTGGGGTTGTTGGATTTGAAGGAGGAGAATGTCGCACGCCCGCTCCCTGCAAGAATATTCACTGTGGGCTTCTTTCCATTCGTGGAACGGACCATGATTGTTGCGGGTGACAAAGATGGGAATGTTGGATTTTGGGATGCGGATTGTGCTGAACAGAGAGGGAATGGGCTCCATCTTTACTCCCCTCATTCAGCTCCTGTGTCAGGGATTTTGATTCAGACCTTCCCAACCAAGGTATGTCATTTGGGTATTTCATCTTGGCATTCACCATCGGTTATGCTTTTTTCACATCAACCAAAAAGGTGATTATTCTATTTAATTAGTGATTAAAACTAACTCCCGTGCCTTCCCCATTGAATTTTTTTTTTTTTTTGCACCAACGAAAGATGATTTTTCTATGTAACTGGTGATTACAACTCACTTCCGTCATTGTAGTTTTAGATTTCTTTGAATCCATTGACCTCGAGTTTTGCATAAAGAAAACCTAGTCAGCCATTTAACTTCAAATATCAAGTTGGATAGCAGCATCCCATGGAACAGGGCACCTGACAGGTGGCACAGAGAGGTGCATATGCGAGCGTGCTCATTAGTGGGAAATGCAGAACTCAAATTTTCAATTCCTTTACATCTTCAGCCAATTTATTTGACTTTTCACAAACTATATCATGCCAATTGAAGTTGTGTCTTTTGAGAGTGAAATTCACTGCTTATTTTGTGGTCTCCAGATTTTCACCAGCAGCTATGATGGATTGATTCGTTTAATGGATGTAGCTGAGGGGACTTTTAATATTGCCTATTCTGGTAATGATGCTATTTTCTCCATTTCCCAACGACCGCCAGGTGTCAACTCCTTGTATTTTGGTGAGGGTCGAGGGATGTTGAAGGTGTGGGATGAGCGGGCAGGAAAAATTCTGAGTGAATACGAGTTGCATGATCAGAGGATTAACTCCATAGATTTTAGTACCGTAAACACCAATTTGATGGTCACAAGTTCAACAGATACCACTGCCTGCATATGGGATGTGAGAAGAATTGGGCGCAACCAGCCTAAGTGCATAAAGACAGTTCGCCATAAAAGGGCTGTTCATTCTGCTTACTTCTCACCCAGCGGAAGTCATCTTGCCACAACAAGGTCTGTGGTAATTTTATATTATGATGTCTTCGTCTAACTTTTCAGTCCTCTGATTTCAGGGAGAGAATGCAACAGGCATTTTATTCTCTTGATTTGTATGAATGGAGCTCATCATATGGTTTTGTTTGATGGTAGGGGTGCATCTTGGGTTAATTGGAATGATGTTGAGGTCAACTCTAATCCTAACCCAAGGTCTAAAATCTCAACCCTAATCCTAACTCAAGGTCTAAAATCGTAACCCTAACCCAACCCTAATTTTAAAACCTCGATCATAACCCAAATTAAATAGATCGGGTTTGGGTTGGATTCGGGTTATATGAACAAGTTAAAAAATGAATATTCATTTTCAGCTTTCAACAACATTCAAATAAAATTAATTCATCTCATACTTAAAATTTACATATCCAACATCAAACTAAAGTTCTAAATTCAAATAAAATAATAAGTTTATCAAGTAGTTAAATAAAATACAAATTTAAATAACACCAAATTAGGTCCAATGAGATTTTCAAAAAGGACATGGAGATGGGGATAAAACTAGGGAGATAAGATCAACTAGAGGAAAACACGCTTGTACTAAGAATAAAAATAATGATCGTAGGAATAATATGAGATTGGTAGGTCATTTGTAGTTCGAAAAAGAAATTTAAACAAGAATGAACAATGTAATATGACTTATAAAAAGCAAAAAATGTATAATTGTTAATTTTATAACTAATAATATGCAATT
Organism: Pouteria campechiana; assembly: GCA_036873735.1. NCBI lineage: Eukaryota > Viridiplantae > Streptophyta > Magnoliopsida > Ericales > Sapotaceae > Pouteria > Pouteria campechiana. The sequence continues at coordinate 40,442 of JAYJMB010010193.1, forward strand.
TGGGTGGGTTTCGGGTTGGTTTGTCATCAATCCAAACCCAACCCAAATTAGAATTCGGGTTCGGGATAACCCAAATTAGAATTCGGGTTCGGGATAACCCAAATTAGAATTCGGGTTTAGGTTCCCATCAACTCAAACTCTTAAAAACGTCGGGTTGGGTTTGGGTTAACCTAACCCAAGTTGTACCCCAATTTAATGGCTAATGGGCTGATTGATCCCACTGCAGTGGTTGTTGCCTCAAAAATGTTCAAGATTAGAAGACATGGCTCCAGTTAGTTGGGATATGAATAGATGATGATGCTGATGATTGGAAGGCTTTTGATTTGGGGCCTTCTTCTTTAGCGCCTTATTAGTGCTAGATGGCAATTTTTAGGTCACTTATTTGATGCTTAGGATCTTGTCAAGAGACATTATGGTTCATAGGGCACCTACGTGGATGCTCTATGTGCAGTACAAAATTTGACACTGTAGGGCATGTTTGGAAAGGTGGAATGCAATTCTATCTCTAGAAATGGGAGGAAATGATGTTAGCGATGTAGTGGTAAAAGACAAATAGATAGGTCTTTTTATGGAAAACATAGAATTGATGATGGCAAAGATGGTGTAAACATGTAAAAAGAAGGGTTGGGTAGGTAAATATCTTGTCAAATAAAGTGACAATGAAAAATCATTCCTCCCCTTTATGTCCAAACAGCTTATCAGTGCGTTAGCATTCTCTATTTACACCTATTAGATGAAGTTACAAATTACACTTATTCAATGAAGTTACAAAATACAAACTTTATTGATACAAGCGAATGAAGTCATCTATGATTTCTAACATTTTTGGGTAATTTTCATAGTTGCCTCTTAATTTTGATCAAATTGCACCTGTCGCCATGTAATTTTGTTTTTTGCAAGTGTACCCCTAAAGTTTTATTTGGCTTTCACAAATAACCTTGATCTAATAGCTCATCCGGAACCATCACTTATGATGTTAAAAAGGGCGGTTAAGTTATGAAAATACCTCCCATGGGGCTATACAACATGTTTTCATTTTCTTTTTCTCCTCCATCTCATCCTTGGAACTGATGCAATTCAAAATTAAAGTAGTGACATTGCCATGTTGAATATTATAAAATCTTCATTGAATTTTAGAAAACATATTTTATAACCATTGGGGTATTTTTGCCATTTAGAAATTTCAACTTTGCCGTTTAACATCACAGATAATGGTTCCTGATTGACCGTGATGTCAGGGTATACGTGAAAGATGAATAAAACCTCGGGGGTACACTTGCAAAGAGTTAAGTTGCATGGTGATAAGTGCAATTTAATCAAAACTCAAGGGCACCTATGAAAATTACCAACATTTTATTTTATTTTATTCTGTTTTATTGTTTGGACTTTTTCTTTGTGAAATGTAAAATCATTCGTTTCACCTGTTAGCTCTATCGGTGTCAATATAATTATTATACTCATCTCTTTGTAAAACTCACCTCAAACTCTTAATATTCATTTCATAGCTTTAGTTCAAATATCTTGGGGTTGTTGTTATTCATGACCTGATCCAGGCAGCAGAAGAAACAAGTTGCTTTCTTAGAAAATGACCTTCATCACATGCATGCCATTAAAGACAATGCATCTTTTGGTGATGGAGAAACTTTATACTTCTAAATATTGTTTGAACTGACTGATTGTGAACTTCTGTTTTGATTCTTTTGTGCAGTTTTGACAACACTGTTTGCTTTCTAGGCGGTGCTGAATTTGAAGATATGACCATGCTTCCCCATAACAATCAGACTAGCAGATGGATATCAACCTTCAAGTAATTTTTCTCTCCCTCAGCCATAATTAAAATGCTTGGTTCCCTTATAGAGGCTTGGATTATGTGTGTCAGGACACATGATTAGTTAATTTCTTTAATCATGTTCACACTGTTTTGCTAAATGGTTACTTGTTCAGATTGTTCACTTTATGATCTGAAGGAAACTAGCATATAGATTGGCTGTGATTCGTGGAATGGATGCATCTTTGGAGAAAACATAAAAAGTTAAAGCTTGTGCAGTAGGTTCACAATTTGCCATTGGACTCAGATTGTTTGTGTTAGTTGGAATTCCAGAATACAGAAAATGCAAAAAGTTTACTAAACACAAATTTTGAAAAATTAACTCAACATGGTATGCACCTGTATATCTTTATAAGAGGAATGTTGTGAAAATGCTTATAGCCATGTGCTAGCAACAAACACTGAATGGCATATTTATTATGCATAATCATTTCCGCACCAACCCCCCACCAAAAAAGGAAAAATAAAGGCAAGAGAGACCCAATATCATAAATATAGGTTAATTTCTTAACAGGCTTTTGTACATGAGAAAGTTAATTCATTTGAAATCCATCTTGCTGAAAGCAATATTTTTGTTTTTCGGGGCCTAGATTGTCATTATGATGCAAAGTTGGATTATTCCCACAACTGGGCTAACCTGTTGGATGGTTTGATTGTCTTTATTGGTCCTTGCTCTGTGGAACAGATGAAAAGAAAACCTCACTGATTAAACAGGTGTACTTGTTTGCTTCACGTTGCATGGAAAATGGAGATACGTTGTATTTACTTTTTTTTCGGTTCTTCTTCTACCTTTTTCTCCTTCTTCCTTTTTCATCATCATCTTCTTTTCCTCTTCATTTATCAGTTACGTTCACGAGTAATTTTGGTCCTTGCTGAACAGATCAACAAAACACCTCACTGATTAACCAATTGTACTTGTTTGCTTCACATTGCAAACAAAAACTGGAGACATGTTCAATGCAAGTGCATTTGTTTTTTCTTTTTCCTTTTGGTTTCCTATTAATTTCTTCTTTTATCTTTCTCGTCTTTCTTCGTTTTCATTGTCATCTTCTTCTTTTCTTTTCAGTTTTCAATTACATTCACAAACCAATTGTACTTGTTTGCTTCACATTGCACCAAAAATGGAGTTAACTGTTGAACCTATCCCTCTTTAATTAGCTTGATTTAAATGACGAATGTGATTAAATAGCTAAGTGTTGATGATGAGCAAACACGTGAGTGAATAGTTAAGGTACTAACAAATTACTTTCCCAAGTGTTGTAGAAATAAATGAATAAAATAGGTTAACTACAATTGAGAAATAATTTTAGAGTGATGGACAGTGTGTACAAGATCACATCAAGTTAAATTCTACCACAATTAAGTTTCTAGAGGAAGAAAAACCAATAAATACTCTAAGAAAAATACTTTTGAACTTAGAAAAGGATTTTAGACAGACTGGAGCACTTTTGAAATCAAAAGGAACGAGTTCAGAATGTAAACAAGCCTTCAGAAGGAATCTACAAAAGATACGGAGACTTCAGCAATTGTGAGATACATTTCAGAGGGTGATCTAGAAGAAGGAAGAATTCAGACTTCAGAGGATGCAAGAACCTTCAGAACTTGAATGCCAAGTTTCAAGGGAAGCTTTAAAAACTTTAGAAGTTGCATTTCATTTCTGGAAGATGGTTCAGAAAATACGGAAGCTTTAGAAGGTATGTTGAGGAGAAACTTCAGAACTTCAGAAGATCTTTAGAACATGTTCAGAAGAGAACTCCACGTTTCAGCGTTAACAAGATTAATCTGAGTTCATTTTGCCTCTTCAGAAGAGCTTCAGAACATTTTCAAATTATGTTTAGAGGAGAACTCCACGTTTTAGCATCAATAAGATCAATATGAGTTCATTATGCCTCTTTAGAACATCTTCAGAACATGCTCAGATGATGAACATGAGCTTCGGATGATGAACAACAACTATTTGGAATATCAGCTTTCAAAGGGACTTCAGAACATCTGAGACCCGCTTTAGATGATTTGGAAAGCATTGCTGGAATCAAGCTCAAACAATACTAAACTTCAGAGGGTTTGAAATAGAGCTTCAAATGATCTTCAAAGGTCAAAAAGGAGTTATTTGGAATATCAACGTTCAAAGAGAACTTTAGAACATCTGAAACCAACTTCGGATGATCTGAAAATTGTTTATGGAATGAAGCTTAGACCATGCCAAACTTCATAAGGTCTTAAAGGGAGCTTTAGATGACCTTCAAAGAAGGAGAAGTAGCCGTTGAATAAAACATGACCTTCTGAAGCACTGAAGTATAGCTTCTGAGGCTTTGAAGCACGAAGCGTTGCATGAAAAGGATACATGATGCTCATATGCTCTTTAGAAGCCCTGAAGAACGAAGAAGGCATAGCATTGAAAGAAAGATGACACTCAGAAGTTCCGAAGTTATAATCAGAAGTTCTAAAGTATGTTTATGAAGCATTACAGCTCCTTCGGAAGATTAATATATGCTTCAAAAAAGAAAAACTAGCATTTAGGAGTGTTAGCATTAAGTCATTCTGAAGTAGCGCTATATTGAAGGGTCCTGACCTTCAGACTTTCTGAAATTTAACTTCAGACATTATGGAGGAGTAATATTGCAAAAGTCACAATGTTAAAAAATTCTGAAGGAGTGCTATAGTGGAGACACTCGACCCTCAGAGATTTTGAAAGTTAACTTTGGAAGTTTTAAAGTGATGGCGATTCATAACAATGGAAAATTTGAACATTTTCCTCACATTAAATGAGCTCCACTTACCCCAATGGCAACAATTTGAATCCGAATATAAAAGGAGTAAATCTAGGTCATTCAAAAGAAGTAAGCATTAATCCTCATTTACTCAAGAGCATTTACAAGCATTTAGTTTTCTTCCAAAGTTTCAACTCCGTTTGCGCTGAACTCTGAACAATGCATTCAAAGTCAAATCTACATCAAACATTTGAGAGTCTGAAATCTTTGTTCTTTTAGTGTTATATCATTTATAGTCTTGCTCTAAATTCTGTACAAACAGTCTTAAGTAGGAGGCATATATCTGTACAAGTTAGATTTCTATTTTCTGCTATAGCAAGCAAGGGGCTTGTTGTTGGTTTATGTTGATTACAACAAGCAAGAAAGACTTGCTGGTAAGTGTACGAGTATTTGATCAAAGTGCTGATTAAGGTGTTAGTAGAACCTGAATGCAGTAAGAGTAACTGACTCAGATAAGTAGAGTAGGAACTTAGGTTGGGCCGAATCACTATAAAAATCATTGTCTTAGTGTGCTGTGTGATTTTCTCTATTCCTTTTTAGCATCATCATTTTAATTTGATCAAAATTTTTAAAAGCTTAATTCACTCTCCCTCTTGAGCTACCATTGGTAAGGGACCAACCTTAACATGTTCAATGTGAGTGCATTCGCTTTTTCTTTTTCCTTATTTCTCATTCATTTCTTCTTCCACCTCTCTCCGTTTTCGTCATCATCTTCTTCTTTTCCTCTTAATTTTTCAGTTGCATGCATGAGTCATCTTGGTCCTACCTCTGTGGAATAGATCAACAGAACATGTCACAGATTAACCAATTCTACTTGTTTGCTTCACATTGCATGAAATATGGAGATACATGTTCAATGCAAGTGCTTCACTTTTTTGCTTATCTTTTTTTTTTTTTTTCTCTTTTCATTTCTTCTGCCTTTCTTTCATTTTTTCCCCTTCTTTTTAATCATAATCATCTCATTCTTTACCTATTCAGTTATCAGTTACATTCATGAGTAATCTTGTAGTGTTATATTATCATCACAAATTCTATTAACCTTTGCTTCTACCTTTTCTTATAGAGCTATATGGGGATGGGATGATTCTTATCTCTACATTGGGAATACTAAAAGAGCAATGGATGTCATCTCAATAGCCAACAAAACTATGTCGTCTCTGATAAGTCCATACATGACTGCAATTCCATGCAGATTTGCTGCACACCCATATAAAGTTGGGACTTTGGCTGGTGCCACAGGTGGGGGCCAGGTATATATGTGGACAGCAAGTAAGAAATTGGAGCATTCTTAAGATGTTGAGCCTGTATGTAAATTCCAAGCTGTCTCATGGTGAGTATCATGCACGTCTCCAGTGTAAATATTGTGGAAGCAGAAGAAACTTGGATTTTTTGTCAGAATCGCCGTTTTGTGCTGCTGTAGACCTTGGAATTAAGATCGTCGCTAGTCAAGAAGCTAAAAATTCTGCATTTACACTTCTGCAGCATTTGACAGTATAGCCATTTTTGCACTGTTGTGTTGGAGTGCATTGCAAGAAAAACTTTGAAAATGTAGGGACTAGATATTAAAATTGGATCTCTTGAGGAGCGTATTGTTGTGATGAAGGGGAAATGAAATTCTTCTTGGTTGCATACTCTTTTGTTTTGCAGGTGGTCGTCGAGCAAGTGACATGCTTACAACAGCGGACTCTTTCTTTTGTCAAGTCCCCACTAGGCCATTCGAGGAGAAACTGGGAATGGAAATCAGTTTGTGTGGGCTCCGCCATAGATCTTAGCTTCTAGCTTTGATCGTAACATACTTATGGCAGATTTCGGAACTTATTGGGGAATCAGCTTTGATCCGGTTTGCTTTGCATTGGGTTTGAAATCGACACAACTAACCTTTGGAAAACTCCATCCCAAAGCATAATATAGGTTTTTAAAAATTTCATTCTAATCTTAACCCAGCTCTAAAAAATTCAAATCGGGTTGATTCTAAATAACTTAAAATTAAAGTTTAGATTATCTTTACATATTTATAAAAACGAGATCAACTTTTAGTTGAAATAAAGTTATTTTTATTAAATATATAGAATTATATCTAATGTATTTGTGATAAAAAAAATTTAAATTAAGCATCTCTTATCTACTCTATTTATGAATTTTATAAATATTTTTCTGAAACATTTAATGCATTTTTTAAGTCGTAATGACTGAAATTAATATTAAAAAAGAATAATGTAAGTACTAGAATAAAGATGTGTGCTTATGCTTGTTTACATAATGTCATAGTCAGCATTATGCAAATCAAGTTAAAAATTGGATTTGGTTGCTTAGTGCTTCAACCCACGTGTCCATTGGATTGGGCTCAACCGGAAAATGATTTGGTTGAGTTGGAGGAATGGAAAAATAGGGGTGTTAACAGTTATGGGTCAACCCAACCCGGTAAAAACTGGATTTCAGTTGTATTTTTTAAGTATTTGAATTGCTAATCAGGTTGGTGGTCACTCGATTAGAAAGATGGGGTTGGTCATGGGTTGGGGTTCTACAACCCTTCAACTTGATAACACAACTCGGTTACAGTATTATATCTTTTAGGAAAGTATCCAAATATTCAAGAATCAGAACAAGACGAATGAAGAATTATGAAGCTCAAATGTAAAGAGTACGCTGATTTTATTTGTTTCAACATTTATTTTAGTACAATCTGGGATGTAATTTAATACAACTAATGTAGATTAATATTGTTGTGTGATCATGTTGGATTGATGTTGCTTAGACTATTTGATAAAAGGTGTTTCATTTTTGTTTGCTTGATTTTGTTTGGCAGGTTCATGAGTTGATTAATTGACTGCTTAATCATAGTTAACCCGCTATCAACCCACCAACTCGGTGTGCTAAATGGGTTATAAGTAGATTAGGGTTAAGAATTTTTAAATGGATTAAGGTTAGAACCCAGGTAACCCCAACTATTACACCCATGAGGAAAATGGGTTTTAGAAATGCTTTTAATTGTACCTAATTTATAGATCAGGGTGGTTTGGGTTGAGGAATTAGCAACTTGATTTGACTCGATGTAATTTCATGTACCTAAACTATTCCATGGCTTTTAAATGTCCACCCATTCCTCGTATATATTTAATTATTTTTCTTCATTTCAATGTTGACAATATATTTTTTAATGTTATTTTCTTAATTACTTAACATAAAAAATTTACTTAAAATGAATTTAAAATAAAAATTATCAAAATTAATTATTTAAATTTTTAGCAAACCATCAACTTGAATCTAACACAAACCCAACCCGATTTTGATGGAGTTGGTTTAGGGTTGGGTTAATACTTATAAAATAGGATTAGGGTTAAGATTGGGTTGAGATTTTGCAAATATGGTTATGGTTGGGTTAATCACTATCCCTGTTAACTCGACCCAATCTACACCCTACTTCAACCTAATCCAATCTTATTTGAGATTAGGTTCTGTTAAATCCTAACTTTCTTAACTCAAATTTAGTTTGGTTGCACCCTTGATGGGACTGTTTTCTGTGTTATAAATTGAGGAAGAAATCTTAAGATGATGGTATTCATAGAGTAGGCGTTGTGGACCACGCCCCACAAAAAAGTAGTACCTAGTATCTACAACCAATATGTGATCATGAATCGAATTACAATCCTCAGGACTAAAACCATGAAAAAAGGCCCAAGTATATTGATAGCAGCATACAATGGCAGGTCCCAATTGAGGCAGAATGCAAGCAGCAAGCTTGGAGAAATATTTGAATGTGAATTGTACTCTCTATATTTCTCTGGCAACCTCTCATGTTCTCAATGGCAACTTCCCAAAGTGTTCTAGAAGGGACGTGGATTATCACAAGGTGAACTTGTCACACCCCACCTAGGGGCTTATTCGTTTTACCATTATCCTGAAATTTCTCTATTTTTAAGAGAAATATTCTGCCAAAAATTCAGCATAATTTACCTTGAATTATAGATATCTCTACCTATGTATTAATTAATCATCTAAAACCATAACTCTTAATAAGTAAAAACCATTAACCTACATCATAAATCAAGCCCATCCATACCCACAGCTGCCTAGGACTAGTTGCATAGTGATGACAATGAACATAACTGAAATAATATACATCGATCTATAGTATTACATACATCTATCACTATGACATGCCGATACAATTCATTATACATCATTTGGAATCTTTTAAGTACACTTATACAATTATACAAATACACTACAAGATTACAATCCCAATCAATCATACCACAAAAGATTTCTTCAATCTTCCTCATAAGTCTCTAACCCACAATTGAAATCCTTTAACTGATCTGCTGTAACGCCCCGCCCTCCTAGGATCGTTACTCCACTTTACACCATAAATCTACATGATTATACCATGATTTTTCCACTTCCAGGGTGGGTTACTTTGATATATATAGATATATTGACCTAAGTTCTATAGAAAATTGGACAGAGTCTCCCTTGAA